>CM070751.1:19424072-19629072 GCA_036346245.1 Bonia amplexicaulis | reverse complement strand
CGCCTAGTCGCCTTCCTTTCCCGGTCAAAGACGACGTGACAGCCCCATGCAATCCACGGGTACAAAAAAGCTTCGGCTCCATCGCTTGCCTAACAAAAAAATTCTTCCAGAATTAAAATGGGCCGCCCTTGCGATTTGCAAACGTGCGGAGCATCTTCCGCAATAATGATAAAAACAGCTCTATTCTATTTCACATTTTCGGCTTAAAGCTCTAGCAAGCTTTCGCTTATTTGGAGCTTCTAGCACAAAACTGCCCTTCCGCAATAATAATAAAAACAGCTCTATTCTATTTGGCTTAGCTCTAGCCTAAGCTTGGCCGATCAGGCGAGTATGGAATACCCGAGAGGTACACAGTGAGAGTTTTCACTCGGAAGAACGAAGATGAGGTCCCAGCACCAAGTGAAAAAAAGTAAGTTGAACTGACGTATTGTAACACATATCTAATCATAATACAAGGACAAAACTTCGATCCAGACACCACCAGTAAAAAGGTTATGTTCGACGAAATGTAAACTGCTGCTACACTTTGTTGCTTCAATCGAAGTTTTCGATCTTGATGGGAGTTATATCGTCTGCCACCTCAAATTTCCCGACTAATCGAGCAAAAAACACCATCTGCTGCTCCAATGTGAACTTGATGTTCTCAGCCTGTTGAAAATGAAAAAAGGAAGATAAAATCCATGGCAGCCTTGAAAGTTAATAGGGTTGACGGTGTAGGAAGGCAATTGATACAGTTAGCTTGTAACCTTGCGGAACCCGTGCTGCTCCCCTTCGTATTCAACCAAAGCAACGGGCAGACCTCTCTCTTTTAGGGCCTTGTATATTTTCCGTGCCTGATCTGGTGGTACGACCTGGAAAACATTAAAGCAGCAGAATTATTTTGCTAGGGTACTCCCTTTCACTTTCAGCTTCGCACTCCCCAAGCTAAATGCAGATTGGCTTATGAGATTGCATGAGACATTTTTCACAAGGAAAAGTCGCAGGAATGATTCATCTCAAAAGAGTTTTACTACACGCCTTTAACCTTGCTTCTGCCATCTCTTCAGGTTCAGGTCCAAAACTTGCCAATTTATTTAAGAAGTAATATGTAAATATGGGATTTGTTACTTATCTTGGGTACTAGATATTTTAATCAAATAACTAGAAAACCCTATGAGAATATGGAAGCCATAGTTAGCTTTCACCTCATATATGTTATAACTGGTACATGGTATAAAAACACTGATATACATGGTTCCACCAACTAATGTACTCATGAATTCATGATAACTAATGCAGTTGATGGTCAGCAATATACCTTATCATCCAACCCTTGAAACAAAATCACTGGGCATGTAAATTTATCGACAAAGTTGATTGGTGATCTCTCATAGTAAGCTCTTTCATTTCCTGAAAGACAGGGTGGAAGAAATTATTGAATCAGAGCTAGGAATCGAGTTAAACATATATCGAAAACAGGAGCGATGAGGCATTTTCTTACCTACGAGATTGTCGATATAATGGGACTCAAATTTGTGTGTCTCTGCTCTCAGCAAAGATAAGTCACCAATCTGCTCATTAATTTGTCAACAGAGTTAGTTCTTATGTCTATATAAACAAAGACTGAAATAGTAAAGTGACTACAATATAACAACCAAAAGGGTGCAATTTCCAGTAATCCAACTGCATTTTTCAATCAGACCACTAATGCAAATTACCAAGAATAAGCATGCAGTATTGCTTTAGCATCTTTATTTCAGAAAATAAGTCAAGTTTGTTATTTCTTGGTTCTATCTATCAAGCAATAAGACACTATAGGGGTGTTGGCAGGCACAAAAATTTCTTGAATATACCCATCTTGACTCTTGAGGAAAGCACAGAGATGCAGCCAATCAAGCAACTGAAACTTGGAGAAGGACGAAGCGGATGAATGGTAAAAATTATTAGCCAAAACAGAAAGATAAACACAAATCTTGCATGAACAATATACAGGTCATAAGGCTATACCATTTTGAGACTGCAGGCACTATTTACAAGAAAAGAAATCTAGAAGATGTGGAACCCAAATTGAGTTTCTTGGGTACATTTATGGCAAGACAAGACTTACACCATACAAAGAAGCTCCAGCCTTGAATGTATCTCGGAATGCAAGTGAAGCTAACGTAGTGTATCCACCTGCTGATCTCCCAGTTATACAAAGGCGTTGGTCATCTACTTTCCCATTCTCCACCTTAACAATGAATTAAGGTGCATTGTTATCATTGTTAAAAATGCTACTATAATATTACAACCACTGCTGATAGGATGTACCAGGAATCTTGCACAGCTGCAACAATCATCAACATCAACAATACCCCATTTCTCCAGTAGTCTCTCTCGGTACTCTCTCCCATAACCTTCAGTTCATGTTACAATACATTTTAACATATAGTAATAAGAATCAATGATTTAAATGACCTAGAGCCTTAGTCACAATCAAATACAGCCCATAACTAAGAAACAGAGAGTTTTCAACATTTTACATAAAGGGTGTAACCTAAACAGTGAAAGTTAGAGGACACACCGGTGCTTCCACCATAGTTAACATCAAGAAATGCCCACCCTCGACTTGTCCAATACTGGACACTAAGGTCCAGAATTCCACGTGTTTCACCTGTAGGTCCGCCTGAAAATTGTGGGGAGTATCTAAGTGCCATGGTTTTATCATCATGGAAAAGAAAGAATCCAATAACCTACTTAACAAACCCAATTCCTTTTTAATCAAATAAATGAAGAAAAACACATGCTAAACTTGAGTGTAAATACTGAACAGAACTCACAACAAGTAATCCCAAAGAACTGCATTGTTGTTGTTTGATATCAAAGTGCATAATTATTTCGAGACACCAAAAGGCTTCAATAATTCACATACCATGTGTTTTGACAAGCAACGGAGGTTTTTCATCTGGCAAACCTTGAAAATTGGGATTTGAAGGTGGGTAGAAATAGGCATAGGCCTTCTGGCCAGGGCTGGATGTAGGGAACTCAACAAATTCTGGTGTGCTGAAGAAAGGTTTATATTGCACAGCATCTGGTGAGGAGGACCAAACTATTGAGAAACTAACTACTTTTGTTTTGTTCTGATCCAAAGTCACCTAGAAGAAACAAAACATATATGCTTCATCAGTGGATACACTAACACATCATCAATACAAAACCAAAAATGTGGAATTGACATCCTAGAAACCTTTGCAATTGACATTGGAACACTTGCAGAGGCACCTTCGATATAGAAGTAATCATTTCCAGCAACCTGCCAGACGACAGTAGAGGTTATCATGACCACCAGTGTGGAATTTAAGTAGCAAGCCAAGACAGATACATGAAACAAGAATATATACTTAAATTTTCAAATAGAGGCAATGCAGGTTATGATCATCTGATGCTTACCACATTGGATAAATCGGTGAAGGGGATGTCAAGCAATGAAACAGAACCTGAATCACAATCCAGAACACCAAGATACGACCTTCCAAGCTGGCTGTGTGAGGTATTGGGATGGTATTTAAAGATGTTTCATGAACAAAAGTGACAAAGGAACAAACAACTTTTCAGTATTATCAAAACCTGTAACTGAAAACGATGTGATTACTCTTTCCAAGAAAATTGTAAGAGCTGATGCCAAAAACCCACAATGGTCTTGTGAATTCAGCATCTAGTATGTACACCGGAACAACCTCATTGGTGTGTTCAACCTGATACAAAGAGTGTAGAGACATTTAATGGCAACAAAGATCACATGATGACAAAGAATGCTGTCTTTGATTGATCATGTCATGAGCCACAAACTAAGAAGTTATTACTTACTCCACAACACAAAACAACAACAGTGTCAACAAAAACGTATGACTATCAAAGAGCTTAAGTGCTGAGAGAAAACTAATTACCCATTTATAAATGTTCCAAAATCCACTCCCTCTGTCGGTTATGAAAAACAGTTCTCCTGCAAGTTTGCACGTACTAGATGAATTTTGGTCTCAGAGTTGCAAGCAATGAACAAATTATGGTAGTAAGTAGTCACCTTATTGTTATTTATGTGTAAGCAAATGTATTAATAACAAAGTTGCATAGGAAAATGTAATCACTAAGCAATGTGAACTGTGAACAGAAGGCCCATAAAACAATAACACATAAACTAAAGGCAGTTGGTTAAGAACAAAGCACATTACCTCCAAATTAAAGATAAAATTTTTATCTATGTAGAAAAATTGCATATCTTGGATATAAACTATGCTAGTCCATTTAGTTAAAGCAGCTCCAGGAAATGTTGAATGCAATAAATTGTAAGACCAACAGAAACTACTGAGGTGAAATCTCAATAGAATATAATTACTTCCAAATTCCACTTCCAATAGAAGAGTTTATTGAAGACAAGAAGATGCACACCTAAAGAAAGAGTACGAGAAGTGGAGAAGATACATAAACACTTCACAAGTTCACAATATTAAATATCGTATCCTCTTCCCACAAAAATCTGTTTGAATTTGAACAAGCATAGGAAATTCAGAAATAAAGTAAAAGTACAGAAACATTATGCTAATGAGTAATGTCTTTATCACTCAAGTAAGCAGAGGCTTTCCTTTGGAAGGGCCGCAAGAGTATAATGGAGGGCACTGTCTTGTTTCTTGGGACCGGGTGAGGAGACCTTTTGAGCTTGGAGGATTGGGAATTCTTGATTTGGAAATTCTCGGTTGGGCATTGCGCATGAGATGGCTGTGGCTCAAAAAGACCCAACCGGACCGCCCATGGGCTAACCTGGACATTCAGGTGCACCCCAATTCGACAACAATGTTCTCCACTTCGCTCCAATCTATTGTGGGAGATGGCTGCATGACCCTCTTTTGGTGTGATAAGTGGCTGCATGGAAAGTCCTTATTGGATATTGCCCCCCTTCTTTGTGCACAGGTGCCGAAGACATTTGTCAGTCGAAGGACAGTCCAAGAAGCTCTAACAGATAATACTTGGGTTCATGATATTAGAGGCAGTCTATCTACTCCAGTTTTGGAGGAGTTCCTTCGTCTTTGGGATGCCCTCGGCCGAATAAGGCTCACCCCTGGCGTGGTTGATCAGCATGTGGAAGCCATCTCCCTGCGCAGTTCTCAACTACTTGAACAGACGCCGTTTTTGTGGGAGCGGTGGAGTATGAACCATGGGGAGATCCGCGCACTGGCTCCTCCTCGTTGCAAATTCTTCCGTGGTTAGCATCGCTAATCGCCTTTGGACCGCCGATCGCTTGGCCGTCGTGGTCTTGTCCACCCCGAGTGCCGCCTCGTCGTGTGATCAAGTTGACGAAACTATTCAGCATCTTCTCACTTCTTGTGTGTTCACAAGTGTTTGGTTCTCCGTCCTTACTCTGGTGGGATTGCAGCGGTTAACTCCCGGCCCCGATGATTTGGTCTTCACCTTGTGGTGGCGTCAAGCTTTGCACGCGCCTAAGCACCACCGCAAGGGCTTTAACACCTTGGTCGTGTTGGTGGCTTGGAGGGTTTGGAAGCATAGGAATGGTTGTATTTTTGATGGTGTCTCGCCCAATGTCAGCATTGTTTTGCAAGACATTAGAGAAGAGGCTAAGTTGTGGTGTTTGGCGGGGGCCAAAGGCCTTTGTGCCATTTGGCCTTAGGTGTTGAGGTTGTGTTTTTGGGTGTTTTTGGTTGTTGGGTGTTCCTCTAGTTCCTTTGTCTTTTTGCTTTTAACCTCACCTTTTGGTGAGGGTTGTAAGAGTCTCCTTAGACTCATTTGTTCTTCTTCTTAATATATTGATGCGCAGTTTTCCTGCGCGTTCGAGAAAAAAAACATATTTTAGAAAATCATAAGCAATATAGGCAAATTTTAGCAGGCAAAATGACACCTTTTGGAGACCATTTAGGCTCGGTAGGGGATTCCACTAGCATTGGATTGCCACCAGCAACACAGACCCGTTTGGTCAAGTCTCTGCATGCAAACAGGAATATGTGGGGCTAAATCAGCAACAGTTGGAAAGGGTTTTGCCTATGGTAAATGGACTGTAATACTAGCTTGCTAACAACAGATTAATCCAAAAGAAGAGCACTACCATCAGGGGCGGATGCAGTTCACAAATGTGGGGGCATAGGCCCCCGTGCCAATTTTAATTTTTGTTGCTTATAGTCCAATCTTACACATTGTGACTCCTACATGTCAAAACTAGTGCCCCACATGCCCGAACTATATCTATCTAAAAGAAAGAAGACTTAAATACGTTAACAAACAAAACAAGAAAAGGAAAATATACAGGACATTGACAAAGCAAGACACTCCAAAAAAATTACGTGTAATAGTAGGTTCTCAGACTCATCCTAAATCATTCATTAATGGTACATTTTTTTATTTTGGTATGTTGTCTGACAAATAGTTATTTACCATTGAATTTTATCATGAAATTAGTTGATGTTACAAAATTTAGAATGTGTTACTATTTACTCTATTATTGATGGATGTAGAGGTGCAAACGGAGCCGATAATTTTCGTCCGACCGACCGACCGAAGGCTCGCGAAATGCATACGAAAAGGGTAAATGGATATCCAGCACTATCCGTGTCCGACTCTATAGAAAAACTATGGAATATGATACGGAATGAGTAATATCCGTCCATTTATATCCGTATGACAAGTGATACAAGGAAGTCTATTGTAACTTTACTTAGAAACAAGATAACATATAAGTAGATTTCTACATCTAAACATGTAAGGAATACTGAGTGTTCTTCTTTTGACATCTCGGCGATTAGTCTCTCTGTGCTTGCTCTGATTGCACCCTACTTTCCAATGTCTTGTGTAGAGGTGCAAAAGAAACGGATAATTTTGTCCGACCAACCGTCCGAACGCTTATGGAACGAATACATAACGGAGAAATGGGTATCCGGCATTATCGTGTCCAACTCCGACTCCGAAAAAAATACGGAATAGGATATAGGATGAGCGATATCTGTCCGTATCCGCTCTGATTACATCCCTAGATGGATGTGTTCATAAGTACCATATATGGAGTATGAGGCCTCCGTGTTATTTCTGTTCTAGATCCGTCACTGAGTACCATGATGTAAGATCAACATAACAGCATCACACGATCTATATGCTTTTAGCAACAAGGTGTTTGCCTATGCAAATATTATATTCTTCCTTAATTAGAATAAAAATACGCAAGTCAAGTCAAAACTGACATTAAAAAGGCAGAAGGTGCCTGGTTTTCCACTGGTAGTTCTTGGAATGTGTTTCTTAACTACAATGTGGTAATAAACAAGTTTTTTTTGGAGATTTAATATACAAGTGGCCCTACAGGTGGCCTTAAAGTTGTGATCAAACTCCTTGCAAGAATTCATGGAGATGCCATGGTAGATATGCATAAATGTTTTTCTTGACATAGTGCCTGATTATGCATATTTAGGCGGAGATTAACTAGTAGTTCTTTTATTTGTAAGTTGTAACGTATCTGATTGCAAGAAAAGACAGCATGGTCTGATATGCAGTTCAAAAGAGAATGGCATTTACCCGCTTTCAGAGAAGTAGCCAACCCAGAGTTCTGATTTATCCCAGGGCATGTTTGGATGACCCCACTCAATCCATGCCATCCGTTTTTTATTTTGATCAACGCGAGGAAAAGCATAGAAGTCATTGCCACTGATCAGCACCATCGGTTCTTCAATATGGAAAATATGTAAGATACTCTTATGAAGACACATAACATCAAGCCGGAGTAAACATCACAAGCAACAAGCAAGCATAGATCTAACTTGGTACAAGTTATAAAATTTTCTAGTCTTACCATGAACATTCCCATTGCTTAAGTTTATAGCGGCAATTGTTGTCGTGGGATTCAAAATACTCTTTCGACGGTCTGTCAAGAAATTTGAGCATGTCAGTAATTCATCCTGTAAATCTGTAAGACTGTAACGAAATCATATGCCAAGCACCTTCCATCACAGTAACATAACGGCCGAAGTGAGGATCAAAGACACCATCAGCATAACAGACGTCTGGCCCACAATAATCGGGTGTAAGAGGCACAGGCGAACTACCAACTGACAAGGGAAAATAATCATGTGAAATAATTTCAAATATAGAACCATCATTATTTAATTTTCTGCTTATTACATGGTTCAAAATACTAAACAGCTAATATGAATTAGTGTGACTAGATTCCCTAGTTTTTCCTGTCAAACACATCCTATCATTTCATTGGTTGCCAATGTCAAGTATTCATCTCAAATGTAAGTTCTCCTGCAATCATGATCCATGACTCATGAGTGATGAGGGCAGAGAGCTTTAGCTAGCTTACCTATTGATTAAAATGTTCGATGGTCTCACAGATACATTTTTTTTATGAACTCAATCCTGAGCTTCAGTACTGTATTATATGGGTTGCATAGGTATCATTCGTTTGGGGCATATTCTTTTCCCCTTCTTTTTAGGCACACCGCACTCATACTACCCATTTGAATGAACATGATATGAAATCTATGCAGTACATTATAAAGGGATATGCAATGGAATGTAAAAGTATAGTATTTGACAGAGTACTAAAAATAAATATTGAAAGTAAACACCATACAATTCCAACTTAGCTACATTTCTTCATTGACATGCTGATTACAGTTACATTGACCTAACTCCCTAGTCCTAAGCGCAGCAGCCCACTTACTTTCAATCGCTTGCTTGTACAGACGTTGATCTTTGTAGTTTGAGAACACAATGAAATTATCTTTAACTGCAAATGCACCACCCCCATATTCTTGAGCCAGAGTACGTGCTGCAAATTCCCGAGGAATGACATCCACAGGCTTGTCATCCTCCTTTACAATAACCATACGCCTGTATACAAAATTAGTTAAATATGATACAAAAATATTTAATGGAGTTTCCAGACAAACTAATTGAAACGTACCAAGAGTTGTATATGGTACAGTGTTAACATAAAGTAATTGACAACCGCCGAGGAGTTTGATACATATACTAATATAAACTCATGGAGTGTATGTTTGCAAAGCAGGAAGAATGTGTTATGTTATCAACATCATTCTTCTGACATTATTTTATCCCTTGTGCAATCATATGCACGCCCTCAAGCAATGCAAACAAAGCGTACTCTGGGTTCTCAAATTCCATGTTGAGTTTCTTAAAACATCTTAATTTTTGCAGTAACATTCATTAAGCAACTATGCTAGTCTCGTCATACACGTTTTCTTGTTCTTGTGCCTTGTGCTGTCGTAACTCGTAACTTGTTTATACAGACAAAACCACATCAGTTAATCTGCTGAAAATTTAGTGCTCCAATTAAACAAAGAAAGTGACTCCAAATCATATTTTTCCTTTCACACACTCTTTCCCTTGCTCATATAATCTACATGCAGAAACAGCTGCATCCACTTGCAGGTGATAGAACTAACCCCATCGACTTGCAGGTGATAGAACTACCCCAATGCAGTTTGATGCCCCCACAAGGTACAAAAACAATTCCAGATATGTACACTTGATAAGAAATTACCATACACTAACTCACTAATACGAACACATAAACTATAGGAAACTAGATAATATAGTCTTACACAACTACCAACCATGTCTAATACATTCAACATCGCACCAGTTCGAAGCTACGAGGTACAAATTTGGGAGAGTCTCCTCATGCCTCACGGTTTAATTAACTCAATTGTAGTAATATCCATCGCAAAATAATTGAAGTAATCGACACAAGCACCAAAATTTCTAGAAACAAACATTGTGCGTTGGTCTGTTAAGCTCGGAAGCAGTGGTTACTTACCCTTTCTCCTCGGGGCGGCCCTCGATCCAGAGGAGGCGGCCGTCTCCGTCGAGGGCGATGCCTCCGAGGCGCTTGTCGGCGCCGGATACGACATCCGCGGTGATGGGCGACCTCCAGGACCCGTACGGCGCCGCCGCAGGCTTCTCGCCGGCGGCGGCGGCGGCGGGGAGGCGGCGGAGGAGGAGTAGGAGGACATGGGGGGCGGTGAGGCGAGGGCGCGGCGGAGGCCGATGCGGGGGAGGGCGCGGAGGAGGGCCGAGGCGGAGGTGCAGTAGCGTGCGGGTAAGATGGAGACGAGAAGTGTCGCCATTTGCGGGGGTTGCGGACGGCGTTTTTATAAAGGTTTTGGTGGGTTTTTTGCGGCTTTAGTAGTACGAGTGCGAGGATCATTCCAGCTTTCTCCCGGAAAATGAAATCAAAATCTGGGAGAAGACTACAAAGAATTGGTTCCAAAGTTGAAATAGCTATAATACACCCTGTTGATCTTGGAGTGCAGCTTATGTCGTATTTGAATTTGTGGTTAAAAGATGGAGTTTAACCCATCAACACATGTGGGTTAAGGAGGGAGGGGTTAATCGGACAACTCAACCTGGTCAAAATCTTTTAGCCTCTTAAACGTTAGATTTATTTAACCCACTAAAAAAGTTGAATAAATTAGCCCACCACTAACCAAATTGATCTAATCTAAACAATATTTTAGACTCACCCGGGTAGTTGCAAGCAAAAAAAAATTGGGTAAAGCCAAAGTATCTTGATTAAGGTAAGCTAACGTAGTTATTTTAACCTTGAACCGCAAGCAGCTTTTGTTTTCCACTCATTTTCACTCATATCCCAAGCGAAATGATTGTGTTACGCATAGAGCTGTTCTTGAATAGCCCATCCTGGCACAAGTTCAGGGCTCAGGTCCAAGTTTTCGGCCCACGGGCTCGGACTGAAGGCAAAATAATAAGATAATATTTTTAGAAAAATGGTAATATAATTTCTTCATTGACAATAAAAAATTAATTCTTGGGGGGGGAATAGAACTTTCGGGCTTTTACAGGCTCGGGTCAAGCCCGGCCTATTACGCGTGGGGCCAAGGTTGTCACGGCGCTCCGGCAAGTCGCGGCGGGTCGGGTGCTGGGCGCCTAGTCGACTAGGCGTCCGCCATGGCGACAGTTAGACGATAGTAGTTAGACGATAAATAATATCTTATATGACTAAAAATTAAATAACCACGTAACATAATATTACAAATTATTCAAATAACTATGACTCAGAAGGTCTAAATTAGAAGAAATACATTCAAGAAAGGTCTTTTCGTAATTTTTAAGAACTTTGAGGACTTAATCGCAAAAAAACAAAAAATGGGTATACCTAGCCACCAGCGCCAGCGGCCAGCCAAACTCTCCGTCTCCCCGCTGTGACGCTCTCTCTCCCCATCTCGTCTCTCGCTCCTCCCCGCCTCCCCCTCCCGATGCCTCCCTCCCGCCGCCTCCCCCACCTCCTCCTCCCCGCCGCCGCCTCCCCGCCACCTCCCTCCCCGCCGCCTCCCTCCCGGCCTCCTCTCCCACCGACTCCTCTTCGTCACCTTGGGCACGACGTCGCCGCCGCTCTGCAGTTCTTTGCCGCTGGCTCGGCTCCGCCCGTCCTCCGGCCGCTTCCGCCCGCGCATCGACACGCCATTCTGTTGGCCGCCTCCTCCGCCGCCTCCGCCTCCTCCAACTGCAGATCTGCATCGGCGGAGGAGGAGGCGATGGATCGGCACCGACGGAGGAGAAGCGGCGGTCGACACCGGCGAAGAAGACTACGGATCATGCCGGTTAGAGCCCCATCCCCGCCCAACCAACACCCAAAGGCGCCACAGCGACCTCGGCGTCGTCACGGGCGCCTAGGCGTCGCCAAGCACCGCCTAACTCCTCATGGGCTGGGCGATCGTCCACGGCGTCCCCCTCCGACCGCCAGGACGCCTTGGCGTCGCCTAGGCGACTCCTTGATAACCATGCGTGGGGCCTTAGCTGGACTCGGCCATTTACTCGACTCACCTCGTCCAGTCTGGCGGGAAGCGTCCTAGGCTTCTAGCCCCGTCGTCGAGCACACGACGCACCCGGTAGCGCGCCACGCGCGCGTTGCTTTCTGGCAGGCCGCGATCTTGATCTTGGGACCGGTTTTTCGACTTCTAAAATTATCTTTCGACTTTATACAGTAACTAACATTTAAATAGAGTATTTTTTTATGATAGAATCTACTAGTTAATTATAGTGCATATTGTACCGACTTTATTTATATCAACAAAAATCATACGTAAAACCATACGTGAGTTTCTGTCATTCTGTAATCTCTCGCACAAACAGCCAGTCAAAAACTATAGCCAAAAGCTATAAATTTCAGCTTAAAAAAAACATGCCCCTTGTCCTCGGTGGGCCCGCCGACGCCCGGACGGAGGCGCGCGATGGCCGTGTTGTGCGTCCACAGCTCGGCGCCGCTCTGGAGTGCATGCCGGCGAAACACGCGCGCGCATCAGGTGGCACCCGTGGCAGTCTCGGCCGGTCGCTCCGCGTCAGCTCCACCGACACGTGCTCCTCCTCCGACGGCACGATGCCCGCCGTGTCCCGCTCGTCCCGGTAGTAGCAGCCGCCAGCCGTCGACCCAGTATATACAGCGCCAAGCACATCGACAAACTCCCATTGGCTAGTGCGATCTGACACTATAAAGAGTAAAGAAACAATATGTTTTTAAAAAAGAAAGATAAATAATCCGACACATTCAAGAAGCTGAATTCGGGCCTGTTCTTTTTGGCTGCGGCTTATGACTTTTAGACTATTTATACGAGAGATTATAGAGTAACAGAAACTCACGTGTGATTTTTGCTGGTATAAATAAAGTTAGTAAAGTATGTACTACAATTAACTAGTAGATCCTATCTTGAAAAAATACTCCGTTTAAAAGCTAATTACTGTAGAAAAGCCGAAAATCAGCTTTTAGAAGCTGAAAAGAACAGGGCCTTCAACTGTTCGAGGTTTACATTTCAAACAACCTGATGCAGAAACCTTTATGAAAGGAAGGTGTTTCTATATTTTTTTAAAATAAATTGTACAACTTTTAAAGTAAAAATGAATGGTGGAAAATAATTACTTGTTCTTTCATGTGTTTGAAATTAGTATCATTCTTATTAGAGTAGAAAACATAAAATGTTACTCTTATAGAAAATCAATTATGTGTATAGAATATTCAGAGTGCAAAAGGTAAGTTGTTAAGAAAAAAAACACAGTCTCCTTGCCTTGAAAATAGCATATCCAAATAGCTGTAGCATGAAATTCCCAACACACGTTTCTGGTACAGATTTTCCGAAAGAAGTTAGAATCACTAAAGATGTGGCGTACTTTAGGTGGGTTTTTCTATGGCTGATAGCTTGTAGCTATAGCGTGAGCTCTTGTGCGAATAAATCGAATGTCGATAAGATGCTACGAAAAGATTATCCCAATAAATTATTTTTAAAAATGAGGCGAAGAAATTGTTTCATTTATTTGTTCGGACGAAACCATAAATCATAAGTTATAAGACATAAACTAAAAAGAAATAGTCAAAAGCTACTCCCATCAGTCACATACATATTGTATTGTTTTAGATATCAATCCGGTCCCCAAAACGTAACTTCAACCATTAATTTATATTGTAATATGTTTATTAAAAACAATAAAATTGTAATATTATAAAAGTACTTTCGAGACAAATTTATACATACGATTTTCATGTATCCAATCTAAATATTTAAAATATATTGATAATCAAATTTTCAAAAGTTAATTGTGTGCATCTTAAAATAATATGTATTTGTGACTAGAGGGAGTAAAACATTACCACCAACATTAGGTGAAGACAAGCTATAGGCAATGTTATGAAAAATGCTTGTATTATCATGAGGTCAATGGCCCAATATATATACTATGGTATATATACATATACCCCTTATACAACAGAGAAAATACACAGATAATAATACACATCTAACACCCCTCAAACTTATGGTGTATCAACAACATGAAGTTTAGAGAGAGTGGCTGGGTTCTTTCACTTATGGCTTATGTATAGTGTTACAGTAATTAGCTTTTAAACATTACGCTTTTTCGAGGCGGGGTCTATTAGTCAATTATAGTACACACTATACTCACTTTCGCTGTACCGACTAAAATCGTATGCGATTATCTTCCTCTTCGTAATCTCTCTCGTGAACAACCAGAATTTAAAAACCATAAACCAAAAGCTATAAGCCACTTCCCAAAAGAATCCACCCAAAAATTGTGCAGGGCTTTGGTTTGTGCCTTCATGAAGAAGATTGTCAACTGGAGTTCTGAAGTCACATACTGAAGAGCAACAACATGGTCATGCACCTGTGTCCATATGTAAAAAGTATTAACACCAATATGCTTTGTAAGCTCATGATTCACCGGATCTTTAGCAATGCTAATAGTACCTGTACTGTCAGATAAAAGAGGAGTCAATGCAGAAAACAGAAACACCAAATTCCTCAATTAACCACCGTAGTTGAGTAATCTCCGTAGTCAATAAAGCCATAGCGTAACTCAGCCTTAGCACTCGAACAAGAAACTGTTGCCTGCTTCTTAGTTTTTCAAGCAATGAGAGAACCACCGAGGAAAACACAATAGGTAGAGAGAAACTGGTGATCAGAGTGATCACTGGTCCAATGGCATCAGAATATGCCTGGAGCTGTAAAGAGCTGGAGTGAGGGAAAGAGACGACGAGTGATGGTTCCATGAAGATATCGTAGAACACAAACAAGATGGCTATAGTAAAGCTGAATTGGAGCAAAAATAAACTAATTAAAGATATGCATAGGGTACGAAATGTCAGGACGAGTGACACCAAGATAAACAAAACTCCTAATAAGGTGACAATAGCGAGTAGAATTAGTAAGAGGCTCACCATCAGTAGACCAAAGATGAACATTAAGTTCCATAGGAATCTCCGATGTGAGCTGATCAGTAAGAGAAACACAATCAAGAAGATCCTAGGTATATTTTCTAGGGACAGATAGAAGCCCTCGGATGTAGAAATAATCTTAACCCCTAAAAATAGCGAAGAGGACCCAGATCAGACATGAAAACTGCTCACTAAGACGCTTCTTGACAAAAGTGATGTGCTGAAAATTATCTCCAGTAATGATCATATCATCAACATATAAAAGAAGAAGCATCCAACCATGAGGCGAATTGTGAATAAAAAGAGCATAATCATGAGCACTGGCAAAGAAGCCAGCCACAGTGATAATAGAAGAGAAATGATCAAACCAGGCACGAGGAGCTTGCTTGAGGCCATAAAGTGATCAGCGAAGGCGACAAACCATACCCTTAGGAATATAATACCCCGATGGTGGATGCATATAAATCTCTTCACGCAGCTCACCATTGAAAAAAGCATTTTTGATATCAAGCTGAGAGATAGACCATGCCCGAACATACGCCACAGTAAGAAGAGTGCGAAAAGTGGTCATGTGAGCCAAAGGAGCAAAAGTCTCATCATAATCATGACCATGCTTCTGCTGGAAACCACGTGCCATAAGGCGAACCTTGTAGCACTCAAGAGAACCATCAGAGCAGGTCTAACCTTATGGACCCACTTGCACATAATAGAAGTAACACGAGCAAGAAGAGGAACAAAATCCCACATGCCAATATGCTCAAGGCAGCGATCTCCTCTGCCATAGCATGCTGCCACTCTTGATGAATAGCAACATCACGAGAAGAAGTCAGTTCGGTAAGAGTAGCAGCAGCAAAACCAAAGCGCTCAAGAGGTTGAACAGACTGGTGATCACGAAGAGCATATCGAGGAGAAGAGGTCAAAGAAGATGACCCATCAGAAGAAGATGGCGCATCAAAAGAATCCTCAACTTGCAGATGACGAGTGTAGTAGAGAGGATAAGAAAGAACAAGGCTAGGAGAAACCTCTAGAGGGGGTGTTGGTGGCAAAGGAGGCACCAGTGGTGAAGGAGGCGTCGGAGAGGCCAAAAACTATAGTGGTGGTGCGGTGACTATGAGGATGGCAGAAAAATAAGGAAAGAAAGTGGCTTAATGAGAGATGCTAGAGCGGAGGAAGGAGAAGGACGAGGGTAGAAAGGACGAAACTCATCAAAAGTAACGTCCCAAGAAATCCACATCCATCGGCCAATATGATCCCAATAATGATATCCCTTGTGCTCAGTGCTATAGCCCATAAACACGCACTCCACGGACTAAGCGGTCAGCTTGGTGCGCTCACGAGGTTCAAGAAGAACATAGCGCACACACACCTAAAGAGACGAAGATTAGAATAATAAGGAGTCTTACCATAGAGACACTCAACTGGGATTCCACCCTAAAGAGCAGAAAAAGGATGAATATTGATCAGGAAAGTGGCAATAGAAACAGTCTTAGCCCAGAAGTGGGGTGGAACAACAGATGCAAGCATAAGAGCATGGACTGTCTCAAGAAGATGGTGATGCTTTCGTTCAGCCACACCATTCTGGGTATGAGCACCAGGGTAGGGAAACTGAGAGAGTGTGCCCTGCTCGGCAAGAAAACTACGAAGAACTCCATAACAAGTATTCCATCCATAGCGGAATCAACATGAAAACATGAATGGGAGAGTTAAACTAAGTACGAATCATGGTGGTAAATTCTTGTAGATGGATAGAACATCGCTACCAGACGACATAAAGTATATCCATGTGTACCGAGAAAAATCATTACTACAAATTATATAATATTGATGACCACTTTTCAAAACGAAAGGAGCCGGACCCTATACATCAGAATGAACAAGATCAAAAGGACGTTGTGACAATAACTCATTGGAAGGATAGAGAAGTTAAAACTGCTTGCTAAGCTTACAAACCTGACAATTTACAGAAGCATCACTAGACTCAGACTCTAAAAGACCACGATGAACTAAAGAAGATAGACGCAACCCACAAAGATGTCCCAAACGATGATGCCACTGAGCAAAAGACGCGGTGGGGAATGCAGTAGATGCGAAGGCAGTGGTGGACATAGTGAGACTAGCAAAGGCAGCGGAAGGAAGATGAAGCCAGTCAAGCTCGCAGGGACGCCGTGAGTCACAATGACGAGGGCTAGTACCAACCAGAGTCCCCATGCGATGATCCTGAACACAACAAGAAATCAGAATCGAGAATAACACAATAGCCATGATCAGTGAGCTGACCGGCAGATATAAGTTGCATAGTTAGTTTTGGAGCATGAGAAACAACAGGAACAAGAAAAGAGAAATTAGAAAGAGCGCCTCATCCTGTGACAGAAAAAGAGGTACCATTTGCTGTCTGAATAGTGATAAGAGCAGCTAGAGGACTAATGGAAGTGAGATTGGTGGAATCAGATGTCATATGAAAAGAAACACCACAGTAAGAATCCAAAGTGATATACCTGATGAAGGAGAAGTAGAAGGTGATCTCTCACTAGAAGACTGCGCAAAAACTGGATAGTGCAAAAACAGCCATATGATGTAGCATTGTGAAAATCTCTTAAGTGTCAGAAGCACCAGAGCTCATCGGAGAGGAGGAACCTCTAGCGCCCTTTGGAGGATGGCCACCTCGACGTAAATCCTTCTTCTTTCTACAGCAGACCTACTCCACATGTCCATCGTTGTTACAGTAGGTGCAGTGAAGTCCTCTACTAATAGCGGCTGTCATTGGAAGAGGTTCCACTAGTGAAGGAGTAGCTGGAGATGTAGCAGGTGTAGAGACAGCCAAAATCGAAGAAAACAACGATGCTGACAGCAGACCTGCACCCCGGAGACAAATCTCCTCAGTACGAACTGCTGCAAGGGCCTCCAACAGAGGGTGGCGAGCCAGCAACTGAGTACGAGTCTGCTCAAACTCAACCCAAAGACGTGTCAAGAAGTCATAGATGCGACGAAGTTCCAATTTAGACTGTTGATGTTGACAACACTGACAAGTATGGCAAACATCTAGTTCCAAAGAGTCAATCTGATGCCACACCATGGACAGCTAGACATAGAAATAGTCCACAGTGGCATCTCTCTACTATAACGACTGCTTCTGATGTACAACAGTAAGATACATGGAATCACTAGATGGTTCGTAACGGTTGCACAAATGCACCTATATCACTAGAGGTGGAAAACGGTAATGGATAATTCGTTTTATCCGATATTCGTATCTGAGAAAACACGAATATGATAAGCAAAAATTCGTATTCGAAAATATTCGTATTCGAGAATATTCGTATCCGTATTTGAGAGTATTCGTATTCGCATTCGTATTCGAGAATATTCGTATCCGTATCCGTATTCGAGATTATTCGATTCGTATTCGATCCGTTTTATGAAAAATTCGTACAAATTTTGTGATTTAAAATTTGAATTTAGGTGGTTTAAAACCGGTAGCCGGTCAAAAACCGGTGAAAATCAGTAAAATCGCTAGGAATCCGTTTTATTCGATATTCGTATCCGAGAAAATCCGTATTCGAAAATATCCGTATTCGTATTCGAGAATATTCGTATTCGTATTTGAGAATATTCGAATTTGTATTCGTATTCGTTTTAAAAATATGAATTCGTATTCGTATTTGATACTATTCGACCGTATCCGATCCGTTTCCACCCCTATATATCACCTATGCTGAAGCTAAGCCAACCACATCCCCAGTAAGATGCACCTCCATACTAAGCAACCAGCATAGCAGAGACATGTGCATCCTCATCAATCCATATCTTGTAGGCAATATACTGAGTTTGAAAAGACTCCATGGAATCCTTAAAAGTATCAGATGCCTTTTTACGAGTGTCTTCGGAAGTATCCTTCAAGAGCACAAGCTCAACAGTGGAACAGGGTGAGGCAGACAAGGCAACTCACTGGTGAGAAACTTCCAAAGGTGCTGAACACATATGTGCTAAAAACAGTCGCTAAAAACAGTCTCCATAATTGAGACCATAAAAATCACCAGGCAACGAGGAACGGAAACAGTGCCCGATGAT
This sequence comes from Bonia amplexicaulis, assembly GCA_036346245.1. Classification (NCBI taxonomy): domain Eukaryota; kingdom Viridiplantae; phylum Streptophyta; class Magnoliopsida; order Poales; family Poaceae; genus Bonia; species Bonia amplexicaulis. Next base: position 19,610,291 of record CM070751.1, on the reverse strand, counting down.
GACATTTTTTACCGGTTTGCATAGAAGCTCTCGGTTTCTATAGAAAATGTAGAATTTCTAAACTCGGCGTGTGGAGAAGACTCTCGAGGGCGACGACCGGCGTCGGCGGCAACGACGACTACGACGGCGACGACAGCCACAGGTGAGGGCGATGAAAGTCTTTAGGTGGCGCCGAGCGACTTGGATAAAGCCAAAGCGACCGTGATGAGCAGAAGTCGAAGCGGTTGTGACGAGCGGAAGTCGATCCACTTTGGATCAAGGCAGGCGGTGGCGGGCTCGGCAACCTCGGATCCATGTGGATCTGGGGAGGAGACGACGACGATGTCTGGACGACACATGGAAGGAGGCGCTGACAAAAGACCTCGACGGTAGAAAAGCCAGTGGTGTGGCTGCAGAAGACGGGTGACGACAGTAGGCGGTGGGTTTGTAGGCGGCGACGGGAGAACGACAAGCGCGTTGGAGATGGCAAAGCCAGACGGAGAAAATTGTATTTTTGCCATCCGAATAGTGGGCTTCGCAACTTTACCTTCCCAATCGTTGGTTTCGCAAAAATGCCATCCAAAACATTTGCTTCTTGTTTTCTTTGCCATTTTCTCTATTTCTCTCCTTTTCCTTTTTCTCTCCTATAATCAGCCACACAAAAGGACAAATCTACCCATGGGCAAATTAGAACATACGGAATTACTATTGATTGTTTAATCAGAATCGCTTGTAAGGGCGGGACTCAGGAATTAGGACCCTAGGTGTATGAATTCCAGCTTAACTGGTAAGCTCAAAAGTATTATGCATATTTTAATGTTAATTGTCATAAAACAGTGGTCACGCCAATGTTAATTAGAAGAACAGATACTAGATTTGTCGATGTGTGATTATGTTGGCATTCAATGTACTCAGTCAGTCATGTGATAATGCTCTGCTGTATTTTCAGTGCTAGTATCATCCATCATTATTCCTATTACTATTAGAGCAAAAGCTTACATGATACCATTGCCATACACACAACAGCATGTATCGACTAATTACTTCTATGTCTACTCTATAGTATAAATCATCCTTACTACTGTGAGATAACGACAAGCTAACTTCTTCCCCCACTTTAGCTGAAAGATACTTCGGAGCGCATTAAAGCAGTTGATCGTGCGGCTTCAATGATCGAGGATATCTTGAAACAAGGCGCACAGTGCTTTGACCTTGTGTAATTTCCGTGCATTCTAATTTGCCCATGGGTAGATTTGTCCTTTTGCGTGGCTGATTATAGGAGAGAAAAAGGAAAAGGAGAGAAATAGAGAAAATGGCAAAGAAAACAAGAAGCAAATGTTTTGATGGCATTTTTGCGAAACCAACGATTGGGAGGGTAAAGTTGCGAAGCCCACTATTTCGGATGGCAAAAATACAATTTTCTCGAATAGCACTTGTATTATCATGATACCATACTACGAATAGCGCTTGTATTATCATGAGGCTAATGTGCCAATATATATACAAGTACAGGTATGCAGGTAACCTCTTATATAATAGAGAAAATACATAGGTAATAATACAAATCTAACAGGCAAATCCAAGATTATCTATGTATCCAGTCATCTATGAACTGAAATCCTTTCTATGCATCTGGTCTTAGACAAGTTTATATCATAACTGTCAGAACTAGGTACACAATTCATAAGCAGGTATGCTGTTCATAACAAAAGTAGCAAGTGGGATACTGAAATAATTTTATTCGACTGTATCTATGCTTTATGAAGGTTCGTAGTTGACTGTATCTAAACTCAAAGATGAAAGCTTTCAGTTGCCATTTACACCATGTACCATTGGTTCGAACTTTCTACTGAGTAGCTTGTGATTCATTTTCGAAACCAGAGTAACAATACCGATCTTGACAGCCAGCTAAGTAAGGGCAAGCCAATCCGGAGGAGCATCGAAGAATATCAGGGGCACCCCCTTCTGCAAACCACGGAGAGCAATTTGACGAGCAGCACCATTGGACTCTTCCGGAATGCTCCAAGCTATGCAATGTGGGGGTTTCAGTAATGCCTTCAACTCTTCTATTACTGGCTGTGGAATCCGAGCAGCGAGTAGTGGGTTGAGCAGATGGAATAGATGGGACTCCAGCACAATAGTAGTTGGTTGATAGACCTGAGCAAGTTTGATCCCTTCACAACAAGCAGCTGCATAAACAAGAGCTGGCTCTGTGCCCGGTATTGGAAAACATGATGCACAGATGAATTGCCCCGTGCTGATGCTGCCGTTCGTAATCAACACCCCTCCAGCACCTTTAGTGCGATCTTTTGCAAACGAAGAAGCAACGTTCAACCTCAGGATCTTCTCTTGCTGGGCCACTTCCGATGCAGGTCTCTTTCCTTTGGTATCTACTGTGGAGAGCACTGCAATATTACACAAGCTTTCGTGCATATCTAGCTTCCACCTGGAAACAAGAAACGGTAAAGAAAAACTAACCTTCTGCATTCTGCATCAGCTCCTGCGGAGTGATTTTCTCTGGTCCAGGTTGGTGCAGAGATAGTACTCCAACTGCCGGTGTACCATTGTTGCACTGCTCCAGCTCCTGTGGAGAAACAGTGTTCTGCATCAGCTCCTGTGGAGCCAATTGCTCTAATCCAGGTAGGTGCAGAGATAGTTCTCCAACTGCCGATGCTGGAAAAACATTGGAGCAAGACCCATCAAACAAAACGTCAGACAATGTATACCTTCCAATGGAAATATTGCCGCAATATAATTGATTCCATCTTTCAGTTGAAATATATTGCCCAGGAGAGAATATTGCGAGAAAACTAAAGAAAAATTCAACCAATTGATCAGATTTTATTTGAAGTGATAAAACTTCCATTGATTTGCACAAAGAGTAGGTGTGAACTCTGCACTGATATACAAATAAGAGCTAGTGATAAAACTTTCATTGATTTGCACAATGATGTCACATTTGAATACTGGTCACTTTATAAGATGCAGTACTGTATCTTTTATTTGTCTATAGCTGGACTAGACATATATATATTTCTGAAACGAACTAGAATTTTTTTTCACTGGGCCTCCTTACATATGTTAAGGGTATATGTGTCTTCTCCTATATATCTAGAGTTTGAGTCCTTGTACTATTTATATGCCCTATGGACTATTGCAATACAGTCAAGCTATTCTTCCATTCACTCATCTTACATGGTATCAGAGCTCATAGTTCATTTCTAGCTCCGGTCGATATTTTGCTGTGCTGCCCCCGGGAGGAGCATCTCCACTCCCGGGGTGGCCATCTTCCAGCCGCCAACCGCCGCGCATGAGTCGCCGCCACCTCCTACCGCCGCTGTATCGAATCCGTCCGTCTCCTCGTACGGATCCGGAACACCGCTCACGCCGCCGTCCCGCGCTCAACGTCAACGTCGCGCCCCATCGCGTCGCGCCCGCCTCGGCCGGCCGTCCACCGCCTCCTCCGCTAGATCCGGTCGGACTGTCTCCCTCTTGTCTCCACCGCCGCCGGATCTAGCGGCTCCTCCGTCGAGCCGTCGTGCTTGCACCGGATCCGGGCTCCCCGCCACCGGATCCGGCCGCCGCCACATTGGATCCGGCCGCGCCTCCTCTTCCTGGCGTTCGCGCCACCAACTCGCGCCCCCCCCCCCGCCACCTTGGATCCGGCCGCCGTTGCCTCGGATCCGCGACTGCCGCCTCGAATCCGGCCGCCGCGGATCCTGCCTCGCCTAGCCCCGGGGAGCCGCCTCTGTCGTTGCGCACGTGTCACCACCAGGCTGCCGCTCCCGGTCCCGGGGAGCTGCCTCCAGCGTGCCCCAGCCTCCTTTGGCGTCAGCACGCCTCGGCGCCGAGCCGCCTCAGCGTCGTAGGCCCCCCTCGGGTTGCCACCAGCCTTTCCCGGGCCATTGCCCATCCCCGCGGTCTCCTCCCCCGGCCAAAGAGAGAGAGACGGGAGGGAGTGAGTGAGGGGGTGAAGAGAGAGGAGAGGCGGGGAATTTGAAGGCATAGTACTATTGCTACTGCCAGTGTCTGTCGTTGAGTCTTTTTCGTTTTGCGTCTTCCGTTGCGTCGATCCAAGCCCGTTGTCATCTCTCTATCAGTTCGTCAAAGCCGTACGAGTCCATAAATTCTTTGTTAGTCAGTCGATTGCTGCGTTAACCACAATCCATCCTCTTGGATGAGTGTTGTCTTCTCCTTCCTTTTGCATAGACGCAGCCGCTGCTCTTCTCCTTGATCTGCTACAGATCGTAGAAGTCTTTATGATGCCGCCGCTTCTCTTTGAGCCGCCGTCCCGAGCTTCTAAGGCCACCACGCTTCTTCTGCACTGCACCTCCGTTGCGCTTCTTGTGCACTGCGCCGCCGCCGTCTCAGGCTTCGATCTGTGCCGCTATGCTTTTATCTCTCTCTTCGACTTGACTTGACAGTTCTCTCTACTTATGTCACCTTCCACATCTTCTTTGTCGTGTTACCACGGTCGACTTTGCTCCCGCTTACCTCTACATTTTCAGCCCCTGCACTTTGTACTTTATGGGTTGCCGCACGATTTCGGATGAGAGGCAATCTTTTTGACACAATTTTCCAAGAGTTGCACGCTATGACGATGTCTTCAAGATACGGATTTTGGATTCTCCCTATTTTAGTGTTAACACTTCCAAATGCAATGCTATTGCATATGCCTTGCATTTGAGGGGGTGTTAAGGATATATGTGTCTTCTCCATATATATATATATATATATATATATATATATATATATATATATATATATATATATATATATATATATATATAGGGTTTGGATCCTTGTAGTCCTTGTACTATTTATATGCCCTATGGGCTATTACAATACAGTCAAGCTATTCTTCCATTCACTCATCTTACAACATGCAGAAACATGAGTTGGATTCCCATTAATTTTGTTATAACAGCCTTTTTTTTTTCATATTTCCATCTTCTATGCAAATTTCAACTAAATTTTTTTTAAAGCAACAGTATATCTGGGTTCCCTTCTTTTTAGCTTATGGCTTATCTATAGTAATTAGATTTTAAATGGTGTGAATTTTTAAGGCAGTGTCTACAAATTGATTGTAGTAGATATTGTACTGACTCTATCTATATCAACCAAAATCACATGCGAGTGTCTCTCCGTACTCTTTCTAGCGAACAGCCAAAATTTAAAAATTTCAGCCAAAAACCATAAGTTACAGTCCAACAGAACTCACCCATAAGCTCATGACCAAACTTGAGGAACATAAGCACATAATGTATGAATATTAAAATCATAAGGTTTAACAAAGTATTTTGATGGTAACTAGGAATTTGCATAGATTTGGCGACAATAGACTTAATTGTATTATTAAGCACACAGGCCCAATGGCTTATAGACTTTGTCCAATTAAGTAAGCAAATGGTAGAAGAGTAGCAAGAAGTTCATCTTGCTAATCTCAGCATTCCAGGCTGCATTGCCAAAGTCGAAATTTCAACCATTAATACACTAGCAATCCTTTGAGTGTATGTTTTATGAATGAACAAATAGTTAAATTGCTTCAATAAAGACAGTAGACTTATGACTTACGAGTGCAAAGAAAGAAAATTGTCAGCATTAATTTAAACAGGCAACCCTTACAAGTCATCAGGATTTTGTTTTCTCGGTGTGAATTTGCAATTTGTATGCCATGCAGGAGCAACACCACAAACTAACAAATAGGTTAATTGACAAGTATGTAGGGTAAGAAAACAGGAAATGCTACTAAGCCACAGTAGAATTTGCCCGAAATGGAACAAATGCTGAAGCACGAGTTCCCAAGTTAAAAGCAGATGTTTGATGAAGTGTTCCAGCATGTATTATAGGAAAATTGATCACTACACATGAGACATGATTATTAGTGGAAAAAGACATCCTTAAGTGATAAATATGCGGAGTAAGAAAACAGGAAGCATTTACTAACCATCATTAGAATTTTTCTGCAATGGAAGAAATGTTGCAGCAGGAATCCTTGAGTTAGGAGCAGATCCTTGGTTAAGCATTGCTGCAATTCTGAGCACTGCACACATGTGACATGACGATTAGTGGAAAGACACAGTCCAGGCAGAAGTAAAACACATAATTCAACTACTTACCCTTACTGCCAGGTACGTGAGTTGTCAACATCCTTCCAGAATATGATCTTGAATTGAGTGGATGCAAATAATGACCTGCAAAAGAATGGCAGAGATCATCCACCATAGTTATACAACCACTCACCTGGACCTTGGATATGTTATTCAGAAATGGCATAGAGCATGAATATGAACATACGTCTTAGATATGTTGTTTGTGTGACATGATTCACAAAAAACAAGATATTTAATCAGATAAGTGTGACACTTCATATTCTGTATTTGCATCTATTTGTGATGGAGTACGGAAGTAAATGTTAGATAAATGATGAGGAGCAGTATGCAGAAAACCTGCCAACAAGCATATCTACCATAAGTATATATTGACTGCAGAATACTTGGTGAACCGAGAATACTATGCTAACTTTAGTTTCTATTAGCAAATGTTCATTGTATTTCAGAAAACCTTCTTTCGGTAGTACTTGACAGGAGTTCAAGAAATAATGAATTACCAAACCAAAAACCGTATGCATCAGGCATTTTTAATCATAGACAAACAGGGGTTGTAGAAAAAATTATTCCTTGTGACAATCACCTTGATCAGATACAGTCACACCTTCACAACATTTACAGTCTAGTGGGATGAAGGTAAAGTTGAGAAAATGGTAACAAGAAAATGCCAAAAAGTACATCTATGAGTCATAGTAGGGCAAATCATCAGGCAAACGAGCATTCAGGAAAGTGCACAACAACAATAAAAGAGGATCTGTTAAAGTGCTAAACCTGGATTTGAAGCAAAATTGATTGGATTACCAACCATATGAGGCGCACAAAGTCTGCAAAGAATCAAACATGTGATAATTTATATGCAAAGAAAAGTTCACATAATAATATGTTCAGCTAGTTGAAATAGCATAACAAACTTTTAAGAAGCAAATATGCAAACTACATTTTTATAATAGAAGGAGATGAATGTGTAGGGGATAGTCGTCTTCCATCCTGCTTATTGCAGCATTAAACTATTATTAGGCTGTAACTTCTGTTTAGATTTGTACCAAATTGAACAATGGAAACAACTACTTATGTGGCATTTATCTGATGATGCTTGTTACTGGACTAGAAATGTTAGTTGCAACTGACCAAAAAAAAAAAAGAACGAATCCTGACAGACTGTGATGATATTAAACTGAAATGCAGCGACACCATGGATGTTAAGGTTAGCATAATTTATAATTCCTTCAGGAAAAAAAATAATCCTGCATATAAGCTGATTTAGAAAAACAAAGCTCCTCTAGAGTGCAAAATCTAGGCAGGCTCAATAACAACCAAGGGTCTAAATACTGTTACCAGAAAAATTTCGGGCCTAACTCGTACGCCAGTTATCCAGTTGTTCCAGCAAACTTTTGTTTATTTTCCGCTTCTCTTTGTGCCTTTTCAAGTTTTTACATTTCCTTAGTCCTCTACTGTCCGAATCCTTTCAAAATAGCAACCATTACCCCTAATTCTGGCCTTACAGCTGGTAAATTGAAAACAAAAGCTTGGGATTGGGTCTCCTGACAAGATACACCGAATATTGATACAAAAGTTGCAAAAATGCTTTCAACGCGATCTACAAAAAGCTTAGCAATGAGGATCAGAGCCTAGTACTTCATTTTTCCCACTTAACCAATATCATTTCCCATTTTCCGATGTGATGGTGCCTTGCAAGAATAAGGAACTTAGGAAAAGCTATAGATAATTGGTCCCGCTCCAAACAGCTTCTACCTTTTGGTGGGTTGGCTTCTTAGCATGGCTTTTTTCCTTTTTTCCTTTGCATCATCCATGAGCATATAACAATGTTTTTTATTTTTCTTATTTTTTGTTTAATTGAATACCTAAGTAAACACTAATAGCTGCTACAGTACCATTTTATCCAAAGTAACAGTATTTTTTAACAGAGCCAAAAGATGCACTCCCAGAACTCGAGACTAAACAAATCTTTTAGGCCAAGAACAGCATTGTACGGAAATTAATAAAGTCATTCTTTCCAGTAGCTACGATTCTTCTTCGCACTACACTAAACGTCTAAACCAAAACGTTCATTCGAACAGAAAAAAAAAACTGCACATGAGTTAAAGCAACGTAATAACTCATTCCAATACTAAACCAAATCGTTCATTCCACCAGCAACAAATCTGCACAGGAGACCAGAAGGAATTAACCAAGTGTTTGAGCACATAACCATATCCTAACTTAAGATGCGTAAGACCTTTCTTAGCGTACACATCGAACAGATTGCAGGAGGCATGGTAGGAACGCGACGTGAGCAAGAAGAGCATGAGTCTCCAAGAAATTTCGAGTACCAACCTGCTCTTTATTGCGTGAACCCAAGCGTATTTCGCCCAAGACAGGACCCACAAGTCGTCGTTGAGTAGCGGCGGCAAGCTCCTGGAGGAAGAGAAAGAACCATTGCAAGAATCAGATCAAGCCAATTAGCAACCCCCCCTCCCCCCGATGAAGCGAAAGAACCATTGCAAAATTCAGAGCAAGAACGGCAAGAATATCAGGGCAAGAACGGCACCAACTAGCCCCTGGAGGAAGACGGAAGAACCATCGCGAGAAATGGAGCAAGAAAGGGTTCAATTAAGCGAGATGGCAACAAGAACCGCACCTTAGCCGCGGCCCCAGGAGAGCCATCCCGGCAAAGTTGATCATGCGGCATTGCAGGTCCTCGGATGCTCCCGCGATGGAGTCCAAGTAGTCGAAGAGGTCGCGCGGCTTGCGGTTGACGACGAGCTCGAAGATGTGGTCCGGGTCGACATAGCGGGAGCGGGAGCCGTCAGAGGCCATCTGCAATGAGCGAAGAGAGAACCCCAAGTAACTAAGAAAGAAACGGAGCAGCGGAAGGGCAGAGGATGAAGATGCAGGCGAGCTCTCACGTGCGTCGATGGCGGTGGTAGGCGGAGTGTACGCGAGAGAGCGGAGGAGGTGGTGGCCGGTGGGCGAGGAAGCCAAGAACGACGCACGCGACGGCGACGCAACGCCTCCCGTAGGAATGGAATGATGAGCAAGACCGAGACGGCCGTCGGCCGTGCGCCGCGTCCGGGTTTATTTACTTGCATCTCTGGAAAGAAACGCACGGGCCTATTTGGAACGATATATTCGGACGGAGCAGCAAAATGGGCCGACTTGCGTGTGCTGGGTTGTACCACCACAGAATGAGAGTCAGAGAGCTATTGGGCTGAGGCGCGGCCGGCTCGATACTGTATGGCACCCTGAGCAAAATATCAGCTGGATTGACACACCAAGAGAAATAGCGTGTTGGGCCCTGACGAGCAGCCGAGGTCACTGACACCCATGCTGCGTGGTGTGCGCGTGGCGTCCCGGCACAGGTCCTTCCACGGCACTGACGGCAGTGTCCACGAGCGGAGCTAGCCTCTACTGCGCATGTCTGCATGCCATGCTGCGTTCATTCGTGCGAGAAATACTGAGTTTTCACTTTTTTTATTCTTCAACGATGTCCGATAGTTTAATTGTTTATAGTTGCTAATGATAGTGGTGGATCTAAAATTTTTAAGATGAGTACTTGGACTTTGGATCTAGATTGATCGAATATATCGATACCGATATCGTGACACACCATTTCTTCCAAAATATCGAAATAATAATACGTATACATAGATACAAAAATACAAAAAATATAAAAATAAATAATTCCTTACGAGAAAATGGACGACATATGATGCATGGTTCATTACATCAAGGGTAAATCAATTGATTTTTCTTTGATATGAACTATTCATTGTATGAATTTTGCAAAAACTTCATCCTTATCAATGTTATTGGAGGAGAGTAGATTAGTCCCAATAGTCTAGGTCTTACCCCAGTCTAGCTAGGTAAGGTAGTGTTTGCGTGTACCAATATTATCCAAATCTCTGGTTAATATCGGTTGCACTCAAACTTCCTCAGTCGCTTGCCTACAGCGAGATGTGCCTTCCCCTTTTTTTGCTTCCGCTACACTTCCATATTTTATATAATGCATCATTTGGCCTAGTTGTCTCTATTGTAAATTTAAACCGATGCAGTCTATTTGATCTGTGATGTTGTAATATTATTGTATGGTACAGTTCATATCATGTATGAAATGATTTAGTGATATATCTATGAGCACTATCTACTGATCCAAAGAATAGTGCAGTGGTATTCACAGAGAATTCTGGATTGACTAAATCTTGATCCGACACAAGGTCCTTTATCTTCATGCTTAGGCATCATTTACATAAATTTGGGATTCATGAGTACCAAAAATACCCAATGCCAATGTCAAGAACTAGCTCAAATCAAATTCACTTGAAATAAAGTTAGTCTTGGCAAAAATAAGATCATTAATTACCAAAACACTAAACTCTACAAAACTAGGGAGCTAGATGCTTACACACATACTACTACTCACGCGTCCGTCTTTGATGTGCACTGTTGTTGTTTGCTTGGTTTTGGGTTTTTGTTTTGAAAAAAATGGTTCTATAGCATTTTAAGATAAACTACTTTTGCTATATACCACGGAAATAAATCGGTTCACTACTTCTGCTATATATCACCGAAAAAAATCGGTTCACTTAAATAACATCAAAATTTCCCTCGGTTCCCGTGATTACCACGTACTCTGTCCAATTGACTCGTTTCTCCGTCAACTTCTGGCTTCAGTGCCCCTGTTTTAACGCCACAGTTGTCTTCTTCAATCATCTAGGCCCCATTCTTGTCCTCTTCAACCCTCCAGACCTAGGTAGTGGTGACGTCGAGCAAGTTTTTGTTGCTGCGGCAGTTGGAGCCGGACGGCGACAGCGAACAAGTACATGAAGGCTGGCGTTGACAACGGGTTGAAGGCGGCGAGGGCGATGCATGTCCAACAGCTCACCGGTGAGGATCTGTGTAGGCAGCTCAACTATTGTGGCAGCAACCATAAGTGGTGGTGCTACAGTTCAGATCGGGAGCACCAAAGAGCTCCTTGAGCTCTGTGGTTGAGGCAGTGTGTTACGTATGGGCAGAGGCGGATCCATACCTTGGGCAGGATAGGCTTTAGTCTGAGGTGTGAAAAAATATCTAGTGTATAGCCCGGATAATTAAATTCAGCTTAAGTAACATTTTTATAGTCCAACTCAAATATGCTAGATCATTCTACCACTAAATTTGGGACGTAACTAAATCCTTACTCCGCCACTACGTATGGACGATTCTTCTCTCTCTTGGGCCCACGCCCAACAGAATGGCAGCTGTTTTATGTGATTCATGGTAGCCTTAGGGTCTCTTTGGATCACAAAATTCTAAAATATATAGAAATAAAAAACATGATTAAAATGCATTTCATAACTTGTTGAATCTCACGTGAAACAAAATTACAATAGTTTCAGCAGTAAAATTATCAAGAAAGGCTGTAACCCTAATGTTCCGTTAAGCAGAGAGCTCACTGCAACAACTAATCATAGATCCTCATTTCTCGTTACATTCTCCCTTAAATTTGTAACAACACACACTACAACTCACTCACTCCTTCCTTTATGAACCACCGGCACATGCATAAATATCACACATTACAAATACAACACAACACGTAAATATAAAAATTAATAACTTACAAGCAAGCTAGCATCATGATCGAGACAGAAGAAGGCGGCATGCAGAAGAAGGCAAGGACGACGTCCGTGGATAAACCGGCCGGCGGGTGGCGGCGGCGGGTCAGTCGCGGCAGGCTGAGCTCTTGGGCTTGACGATGAACTTCATCTGACCCACGGTGCAGTGGAGGCCGCCGCGCTCGCCGCAGACGAAGTAGTGCGGCTTGCGCTTCTTGAGCACGAACGAGAAGCCCGAGCCGGCGCCCTGCATCACGTTGGCCACCAGCTTCGCCGCCGTGAGGTTGCACGACTGGTAGTCCGCCGCGTTCCGCATCAGGTACACGCTGTGCGCGTGCGTCGTCGCGTTCGGCGGGTCGTACATGAACACTACACCACGCACCCACAGAAACATGCATGTTTAGGATTTTTCATGTAACGTGTCAAGTCGGAGATGTGTAAACACTAAACAGACATGCATGTTAATTCTTCTACGAACCGTCCAATCGATGTGAGTGAAAATCTGTACACCAAATCTGATCATTTAGGGCATGTACAATGTATGTGCTTATAGCAAAATAGAACACTTTTTCTTGCCACGTAAGATAGATAAGGTTTTTATTGCATAGCATCGATTCTTAGGGCATTTTCAATGGGCTGATATTAGTAATGTCTATGTAATGCCGCATAAGACTTAGAGTGAGGTGGAGGAGAAATTAATGAAGAAAAGATGAAAGCAATATCTCATGCAAGACATTGTATAGACACAAAATCCAAACAACAAGAAACTACAGAAATTTGCATTGTGAGAAACTGCAGTGCCTATGCCAACTTTTAAGAGAGTGGGAGGAGGGAGAGAGAGGGGGATAAGGGAATGGTGAAATTTATTGCTTGGATCTATGTATAGATATCATCCATTAAAGTAGTGGTGTCTATAATAGTTTCTTAGTGATGTGAAGAGATATAGACATAGCTTGAGATATCTACCATTGGGAATGCCATAAGTACACACCACTCCAGTAGTTAACAGGCTCTTATGCATATAAAATATAAATGCATCTAATTAATAATACCAAAGTATGGCAGAAACAAATTAAAGTGTTTTAAAAGCCACTACGCAATGCCAAACGACACCATCAAGAGTACTGGACTAAGAAAGCTAATTAAGTAGTATATATGCACATACCAAGGCTGTCATTTTGGAAGAAGGGACCCTTCCTGATGATCCAGTCCGTGTAGTTGTAACCCCACGTCCACCGCGCCGCGTCGCCGACGACGAACCTCTCCGCGCGGGCCGCCTCGGGGACGAGAACCAGCAGCGCGAGCACGGCCGCGAGCGTTGCGCCGCCCCTCGCGTCCATCTCAGCGTACGCAACCAACAAACTCTGTGTCAAACGTGTACTTCTAGTACTCGGTTGCTAGCTATTGACTATTGCTTTGGTTTGTGATGAGCATGGCATGGCGCGATCGAGCGGAGGCATAAATAGGAGCCCAGGGCGCGTAATGATGGCGCAAAGTTAACTACGCCGAGTTCGATCCACCGGATCGTTGGAGCCAGACAGACCTGGAAAATTTTGATGGGTCAGGTCGTTGTTTTTGGATTACACGATCGGAGTTGGCTGGTTCGGTTGGGACGTAGTTTTCGGTTAAAGTGGCTAAGCTCGCGTTGGGATTGGTCATTGGTGCTCCACTAGCCGGCGTGCTTAGTGGCGGGGTTTGGGGCCGGGGTTGGTATGAGGGGTGGAATTTAGTAGTAGCGTCTATGTGTTCTACCTCTTTTAGTTTACGAGTTTTTGTCATATATAGTACATTTTGTATCTGTATTTATAAAAATAGTTGTATACACACGGAAATGGCAAACTTTTACCGGTCGGACACCGGACGACAACATAATTAGCCGACTTAATTACATATCGTACTGTGGTGGGGCGGCAGGCCACCTGCCGCCTGATAGCCAGGTGACAGGCGCCCAAGACGCCATGTGTCGTCTATAGGCCGCTGTCGCCCGGTGTCCGACCGGTAGAAGTTTGCCATTTCCCTGCCTAAATACTATTTTATGTGTTATATTTGTTTAAATTTTTAAATATCTTTACTATTATAAAAGAAGGAGTTGGTGGTTGGTCCGGCCTCTTCCACCCATTCTCACAAAAGGCAGCGCTGACATGTGGCCCTAAAAGACCTGCGCTGAATCTTCCCACCTTCCCATTAAAATATCTTTCTTTCCATTATTTAGTGATCAAGGTGGATTTCATCTAGACTGCATTGTAGAGTACATGCTGTATTTTTCATCCAGTGCTTAATCTTGTACTAGCTGAATGCTCGTTGCTACAGATTTTAAAATTTTATCATACTATATGTTCTGAAACTAACGGGTGGTAAAAAATTTTAGAATATATATACAAATATGTTCTATTTTTTTAAAAATCCATAGCAACGCATGTGCATTCAGCTAGTAGCAAATGAACTCAAAAAGTTCTAAAACTTTATGTACAGCTTTTTGACATAACGTCTTTATTGTGTAATTTTTGACAATTTTATCCGATCTGAATGTAGCTCAAAAATTCGTACTATTAAGATATTTGCAGGAATTGTTACATATAGCAAACGAGCTCTAAAAATTATAAAATTTTATATGAAGCCTCTCAACATAGTCCACCTAATTGTGTAATTTTATTGCTCCAAATTTATCATGTTAATTTATGTTAATTTAATCGTAATTAGCGATATGCAATGCATCTTTTGTAGTGCGTGACCTCTGTCCTTCGCACATATGTCAGCTCATTGCTGCTATGTTTCCTTTCCCATTGCGTCCTTCGCACAATTGTCACTCTATCCGCGCCGTCCTCCTCGTGCGCTCCCTCGTCCGCACTGATGTTGTTATATCTGTGCCGTCCCCCTCGCCTGCTCCCTCATCTCCACATTTGTTAGTGTTACCATGTCGTACCCCTCGCCCGAAGTGCTACGTGTCGACAAGGAGTCCTTAATTTATGGGGTGTGTGCACCGAGTTCCCTTTTCGCTTGGCCATAAATACGAAACTCTCACAGTTGGTCATCGGCCATCTCAGTCACTCGTCACAGAAGCTCATTCTTGCAGTCGTCACTCAAAATTAAGAGTGCATAGCTAATTAATTTGATAAGCTAGTGCGTAGCTCATTAAGGATGCGGCAATGATGATTGCTTCTCCCAAAAGACAGGTAAATTTTTATCGCATGCTTTCGACGTTATTCCCGTAGTCCTAGTTAATTAATGTTATTTAGTTAGTCATAATTAATATAGTTTGTATTTTGAAGTAAGTAGGTCGTAGTAATTTAGACGTAGTTTTTACTATTTTTGTGTATGTACGGCACCCATAATTTGTTATTGTATGGTAGTGTGTAATTAAGCAGTCATAATTTCTGTAGTGGCAATTAGTTATGGTTAAGTAATGAGTTAGTGCTAAGTAATTACGTGATGTGGATGACGGTAATGAATCACTCGTAATTTTTTCGGACGTATAATCAAATTGTCAGTAATTAATGAATTAATCGTATGTAGTTGCACGCATATAATCACTAATTTGCATGCTGCTTGTCATTATTTTTTGTTGTAATACTTACTGCGGATCTAGTTGTTGTGGCTGCAGGTAGTCGCAGACATGGAACACGTGACAATGCTCTTCGACGATGGTCTTGTATGGGCTGGTCCCGATGGGTTCGACCTGTCGACATGCCAATACAAGGTGCTCCGGGCCGAGGGGCTCAGCATCATGAATATTCACGAGCTATGAAGCTGCATCCAGAAGGAGTTCGCCACAGAGGCAATAGAGATCACCTGCATGAATAGCGTGTGAGAGCTTATGAAGATGAATGACACCGTAGCATGGAGGCAGTATATGCAAATTGCCTCCTAGCTCGAGGCGGCCATTTACAAGAGGCCGATAGTGTACCTCAGTTTCGTGCATCGGGCGTCAGAAAACGATGATGAACTCGCCCCCTTGACACCCGGGGAACCATAGGCGGAGCTTCAAGATGATACTACTGAATGTGTTGTATCGGAGGAAAGACTCGCCCTGATTTCATGCGGAATGATGGGGCGGGCATGTGGTGGTCAGCTCACACTGACTGCATGAGTATCTATCAGGCCAGGTGCTTAGGTTGGAATCCGACGTGGACACCGACCCAAGCTTCGATGATACCGACGATGACTCACAGCAAAAGGCTGGTCCACCCGGGGGAATTGTGTCATCGGAGGTGCCCTAAGTGTCCTCTAGACTTGATGATGTTGCGGTGTGGTCCCTTGTACTACCGCAAGAAGGGTCCCAGTGGAGGTTTCAAGCTGATACCCTCCTAGTTGGGCAGCGCATTCCTAGCAAAGCGGCTGTGCAACAAGCTATTGGACGGTATGCCTTATCTATCAGCCATGTATACTGAGTGCACCAGTCTAACCCAGCCAATTACGTAGTGAAGTGCATAGTGGAAGGCTGCCCTACAAAGGTCAGCACTCAACGAGTCAAGATTTTTTGGTTTGGTCTTCTTGATCAAGGCGATGATCAATCACACTTGCGTGCTTAGCAAGCCCCTGTGCCATCATCGGAACATGACTTTCGCATATGTGGCAAGCATCATCACCCACCTAGTTGCGGCGGACATGTCTGTCTCCCCGAAGATGCTCATGTCTAAAGTCGCCAATGTGGTTGGCTATCCAGTTAGCTACAGTAGGGTCCGACGAGGCAAGCAGAAGGTCATCGAGTCCAATACGGGTGTCTCTAGTCGCTTGTATGTAGCGGAGGTGTTTCCCCTAGCGCCAGCTAATAAGGGTCATTAGCCATGATTACTGTAGAGAATTAGGGCGGTGCGCGATGACATTAAGTGTAATATGTACATAGATGCTTTCAACGGCAAAGCCAGGGTAAAAATAGAGGATGAGATCAAAGACTACGTTAAATTGAGATAAATATATCAAACATAGTCTTGTGTGATTCAAATTCATATATGAATAAAAGAGAAGCAAAGCAAGAAAGGAAAATACAATGAAGATACCTCTCTAATGAAAAAGCATCCCAAAACATATAAATATGCATCCAGTGGGTAGCGATCTGTATACCAAAGTTAACAAAAACAGCACTACAATAGTAAATTGTAAATGATTATGAGCATCCAAAATAAACGGAACATACCACTAAGGCGCTAGCTTGAATCACAAGGCAAATTCATTCCATGAGATTTCGTGCCTTAGAAATGTCTTAGAAGCGCTTTATGATTCTATTATTGATGCTTCTAAATATCTCTCGCCTTGCTCGCTGGCACGCTGGATCGACAATAGTTTCATCGCTATATAACATCAATAAGAATCACAAGTAGTTGAGTATATAAAAAGAATATATATGTAATGTACGAAATCAACTTCTATTTGGCTACCGAATTGCCTCTTTGACTCTTTTCACCCCTTGATGAATACATTGACAACACCTCAAAAACACTTGAATGAGAAAATTTGTGAAAGAAAAAATTCAAAGCTGCAGACCACAACTGAAAGAGCACAAAGAGCATAGACCATAGTAGAAAGCTCAGAAAACTCCCCCTTAACACCAGAGAATAATGTTTTTCAAAATTTCTAGAAAATTTACCCAAACTCTTAGAAAATTCTCCCCCTTTGGCAATAAAATAATCAAGTGCTCCAGAGAGAGGATAATTCTAAAAAAAGCAATGAGAGTAAACATCCAGAAGTTTTATAGATTATCTAAGTCACTGTGCATTGAACTAAGAGTGTGTCCAAGCCATCCTTTTTTAAGTAGAGCTCCCTAGATCATATAAAGTCATATACCATATAGCAAGTCAAAGCAAGTTTTTAGCATAATTAAGAAAATTAGATTAATAACAGGCATCTCGACCATAACCAAACCAATCTATAAAGAGCACAATGGAATATCACAGCTAAAAGAGTGAGCCTAAAAGTGGAGCAAACTTTAAATCTAGGTGAGCTAACAGTCTCTTATAGCAAACTATTGTTCCACACTCAATTTATAAGCATGTGACATGCTTGTAACAAACCTCTTTTCATGATGTTATTTTTATAGCAAACTTTTTTTAAAAAATGGTGGCATGCTTGAAGCATACTTATTTTCATTCGAGCACATTTTGTGCCTTTTCTTTTGTTTACCCATAGCATGTTTGAAGTATACATCTTTTTAATCTTCTTTTTTTATTTATATAACATGCTAACTTGAGTGAACATAAAAATGATTGCAATATGAAACAAATGAGCCTCATAGCTAAGTTTTAAAATAAGACTCACAACCAAGCTAATTCTTTTAGATGAACATCATAAAGTGCTATCTATAATTAATCTAGTCAAGGTATTTCGTCATATCATATTTTAGTTCAAGTATAGCACATTGATTACAACCGGTCATGATAACGACTACATAGCAGACGAGTACATATGATAAAGATAGCTCTACTACACATTTGTTTTCAATGACTTGGACTAATGTATTATTTGACAAGCATAATAAACAAAGCTCCTGAGAAATCTAAGAAGAATCCCCCCATCAGAATAATCCCAAAAGATTTAAGACACCCAATTCACTTTGCAAAAGACCAAACAAGAAGAATCAGATGATTTTGAGAGAAAAAGAGCAAACTAAAATGGAACTCAATCAGGTATAGGACAACATCACCTTTTTCACATGGTCTATCTCTTGAAAGCCATCGAAGAAAGTGAGGAACCATCAAATGTTCCAGTCAAGCAGTGATGTAAAAGACTAGAACCTAATCAAGTGCATGTTCTCCATCCCACATTAGCTGGTCTTACATCAAAGAAGACATTGGACTCACACTACTAGAGTTAGTGAGATAAGATTTAGGAATCTAGTATTGTGACACACGACAAATAGGAGCAACAACAGACAATGATAATAATTTAAGTGAAGTATTAGCATCAGTCAAATTCCGGTCAGACCGTCGTTGAAAAGCCAGTCTGACTACCAACCAGTCTAAGCAAGTAGAAAACGCTGGTCAAAACTGATCTAAGCGCCTCTGTAAAGCTGGTCGAAACGTTGATGCGACCACACTCTTCCGACCACGGGAAAAAGCTGGTCTGACTGGTCTGACTGTCGAACGATCTGATCGAGTAGAAAGCATTGGTCGAAACACTGGTCGTTGAAACGCTGGTCGAAGCTCTGGTCTGACTACGCTGTTTCGACCACAGGAGAAAGTTGGTCTAACTGGTACTGCTGCAAAAACTCCTGACCCTGCAGAAGGTTGATTAGAGGGCGCAAAGCGACAACCTATAGACGATTGATTAGAGGGAGCAAAGCGACAACCTACAGACGATTGATTAGAGGGAGCAAAGCGACAACATATAGACGATTGATTAGAGGGAGCAGAGCAAAAATAAGGGGTTTGCATAGACTCTACTTGAGACTGCTTCCTTAACATGCCTTTATTTTCTTTCTTCATTTTTTGGAAGCAAAATTGAACCAAATGACCATCTCTACCACAATGAGTGCATTGATATTTAACTTGATGAGTGGTCATATCACTCGACTTCATAGCACCCACTTTGGTAGAGGAGTCCTTTATTATACCAGCAGATTTAAACATAATTTGTGCTGGTTCAGATTTTACTTCAACTTTTCCAGGTTCAAGAAGCTTAACTATCTTAGGAGGATTATTCTTGCCATGCTCAACAAAATTAAATACTAGACCACGATTTTTCACACTTATTTTTGATTCATCTAGGATCATATTCGGATTTTTCTTGCCAAAAAAACCTCTTTAAAGTGTCCTTAAGGTACTGGTTTTCTTTAGCTAGTAAGGGACTATATGAGCACTTAACAGATTCATTAGCAAGATTATGAGAAGCTCTAGACTGAACCAATCTCTCCTTTTTAGCAAAATCATTGAGTTGTCTAGTCAGCGCTTCTATTTTAGTGTTAAGCTTAGGGCAGTTAGAGCAAGAAAGAGTTTCATGATAGAACATTTGTTGAATTGATTCCTAATATAAATTAAGTCTAGCTTGCTGCAAATCACACTTAGAACATGCTCTAGAAGAATTACACTTAAGCCTTTTAATTTCATCATTAGCAAGTTTAGGTTTTCCATCACAAGAATCATGCACTATTCTTAGTTGATCAAATCTATCAGTTATATCTCTAAGTTGAACCAAGTTAGTTGCATTAACTGATATAGTAATTTCTAACTCTGAATGTAAAACTTGACAAGACTCACATGATTCATTATCAAGAATAGCATAACTAAGTTTATCAATTTCACAAGTTAAGCTTTCAACAAGACAATTATTTTCTTTCAGTTTCTTTTTTGACTTTTTTGATTTAATAGCAAGTTAAATTAAACAGCTCATTGCGCAGTCCTCCACCTTCGCCGGTCCTCCGCGGTTCCGCTAGTTCACTGCCTGGCTCGTCGCGCCGCTACCTCAGGCCCCCAGCTCCTTCTCACCACTGCCCCATGCCTACGTTCCTCGTTGCACAGCGCGCTACAGGCTCGCCGAGTGGATTCGTTCACCCTGCTCAGCTCAATGCATTATGATTCCTGGAAAAGGGGTGGGCCTCCGCATCCACATCCACGGGCTCAAGGGGCATGAGAGTGCCGATGACATCCCCACCTAGAGGGTAGGCTCACTACTGCAGAAAAGGTAATCACAGACAGTTCAAAAATGTCATCACAGACGGTTTCGTGAGCTGTCCGAGTTTGTGGGTTAGTAATAACAAGAGGGTCATCACAGATGGATTTTGAACTGTATGTAAAAACCATATCACATACGGTTCGGAATTAGAATCGTCTGTGAAGGTGTACTATCACATACTGTTCGAAACTAGAACCGTCTATGAATGTATACTATCACAGATGATTCGAAACTAGAACCATCTGTGAACGTATACTTTCACAGACGGTTCTAACCACAAACCGTCTGTGATTAAGACGTATCACAAACGGTTCAGAATAAGAACCGTCTGTGATAGTTCTTTCTATACCTAAAAAAACTAGCTAGCATACCTAAACATTTTATTATTTTTTGGCTAGCCTCAGGAAATGCTAGCCATGCCCTCTGAAAGTGAAATGACATATTGAATTTGAATTCCAGATCTGAATTACATATAGCACTGTATACGCAAGAGGACACTTACAATTTTACAAATATAAACTTCACGGTTACAAATTCAGAAAGGTGCTTACACTATGAGAAACTTTAGGCTAATGAAAGCTAGACTTATACATCCTTCATTGAACTAGATCTAAAATAAGTGGAGCGGAAAAAATTTCAAGTAGCAGAAACAAAAAGGCAACGAACACCATTTTCAACTTGTATGCCAAAATCAACAGAATGTCACACTTTCAGGATGTAACAAGCAGAAACCCCCTTCCAATGCCGGTGACTTGGAATAGTGCAGATCTACCATTGTCTTATTCCTTTCCATCTACTTCAAGCGAAATTTCAGCTGCCCTTGCCGAAGCCCTTCCCACCCTTGCCACGCACAATCGTGTTAGAGTAGTACTGGTGGTGTTGGTTCTTGGAGTAGAGAGAGTGTGATTAATAAGGGATGAGAGGCAGGGAGAAGACCGGTACGCGCCGTTCGATGTGGCGAGAATAGACGGGTGAGATCGAGATCCTGGGGAAGAAGCTGCGGATCGGCGACATGGCAGGGCAATCACAGACGATTCGGATTACAAACCATTTGTGATAGAGACATAACAGACGGATCTTAGAAAAAACAATCTATGATAATGAGAGATATCACAGACGGTTCTTATTAAAAATCATCGGTGGTAATGGCCAGACGGTAGATTACAATGATAATATATCGGTGTAATATAAACAGCTAGTTTCAAAAGATAAAATAAAAAGTTTTATATGGCTTATATATACTCGTTTGAAAGGTTTCAACGAGATCTACAACATTGCAGTTGAAGTGAGCCCCAAATTCCGAAGGAAAGGTTGAAAATTTTGAAAAACAAACAGAAACTGAAAACTTGCGACGCAAATTTAGGGATAAATATGGCCAATTTTGGAGGTCTACGAGAGCGACTAGCACAAGCAGGTCATTGTTTTTGGATCGGGCTCGTCGTTAGCTTTCCAATGTGTACAAAAAAATCGAAAACAGATACCGTATACAAAAATTATGCATGTTTTACTGAAGGTGTCTCAGAACGGAATCCTACTCGGACTCGAATTCAATCCCGTAGGCCAAACTTGCTTTTTTTGTGAAAATTTGTGGCTATATGTAAAAGGACTTCACCAATTTTCACTGGATTTGTGAAAGAGGATTTAGATTTTCAAATGGTTTTTCATTGTAATATCACAGACGGTTTTTAATAAGAACCGTCTATGATAATTACAAACATCATAGACGGTTTTTAATCCGAACCATCTGTGATAATTATGTATCGCAGACGGTTCTAACTATCGCTGGTAATGTGGACGATGATATTTGTGAATATTGGTCATTTCTAGCCCCCTATACTACGTAAATACCAAATTTGACCCCCAAACCACCGTAATACCAAATCTAGCCCCATCCTGTTAGTCGTGCGGTTGGGTTTGCTTTTCGGATTTTTTTATTTGCTTTTCGGTACAAAAAAGTAAAAAAATCATGAACAATGTAGTCGTGCGGTCCCCGACTGCACGACTAACACTTGTCACGCTCTCGGAGTCGTGCGGTTGGGAATGAGGCTAGATTTGGAATTACGGTGGTCCGGAGGCTAAATTTGGTATTAACGTGGCAGGGGGGTTAGAAATGATCAAAATTATATATTTGTAAAATTATCTATAATAGTTATAATATAGATGATTCTAGAGAGTCGTATATGATTAAACGTCTAGTATAATATTTGTTTTTAGTAGTGTCTATAGCCTGACGAAGCCCCGTTGGCTCCGCCCTGCATGCTTCATGATCACGTCATGCTGACTGCACGTGTTGCTTCGACTAAGTAGTATACTCTTCGAGTTGTAGATTGTAGCTTAGTATTGCAATCGGTCGACCATGAATTATTCCATGATTCGTGAGTCGTGACCACCGTCAAACGCTTATTGGAGCTTTAACCGGCACTGCACGTAAGGTCAGCTTGTGGTCAAGATGGAATTCTTCGCCATTCCGCACACGATGTGACCATTTGTCGACTTGTTGGGATTGTATCGGAAAATCGCTTACCTTTGAATCATTAATATGCTCTCATCGATCGGTATGTTTTAACTTCGGTATGCAGGCACAGATTTCGTCTGTAATGCGTGCACGTTCCAACAACCACAACTCACAAGATTAATTAAGGGAGAGAGAAAGCTTGCTTGCGAATTGTAAGGTACTGTTTGAACCATGCAGTGGAAAGTGCAATGCGTGCATCATGAGTCTTCGTATTCAAAAGTTTTTTTGTTTGGCATAGAAGTAGGTTCACACTGCATGCACTACGCACTACTCTTCATGGGTGTCCACATTTCGGTGGTGCAGGACCTAACTCGGAAAACAAGGGTGGGTGTTTAGTTTTTTCTTAGTTTATATTTAGTTTTGTTGAAACTTTGGTATGATTTTACGCACTTTATCTTCATGGGTATCCACATTTCGGTGGTGCACTTACTAACTCGGAAAACAAGGGTGGATGCTTTAGCTTTTAAGCTCTAGTACCAGTGATTGTCTAAATAAATTAAATATTGATAAGCTGTTTTTTAAAAAATATCTCGATAAGTTATTTTGAAAAGTCGATAAAAAAATCATCTCGTTTATTTGTTTAGAAAAAAATTATAAGTGATAAACTATAAATTGAAAAAAAAGAGCTAAAAGATAAGGCTTAATGATCATAAACCCATAATATACATTCGATTGGCGCTCTCGGGAGGGCTAAAAGATGAGCGTTAATGATCATAAACCCATAATATATATTCGTTTCGCAGTCTCGGGACCGGCCATTCCGAAAGCGGTAGCATAGGTACACAAACCATTCCTGGCTGGGCATTTCTTTGCTTAGTTGATGATATCCATATGGGGAATGATTAGGATGCTATCAGTATATTACCCTACAAAAAACATGTTGAAAAGATGCAGTGCCTTAAAACAGCAATGGACTTACGTGGGCTACGTTACAGCCCTTTTACCCAAGGTATCCATTAGTGTGTTCCACAATCTGGCTCAGGTGTATCCTTTTTTGACCATATTAGGAGGGTGCCATATCTTGTGAAAACCACCATCTTTTTGAAAACTTGATTCTTGTTTAATGGAGCGAACAATTTTCATTATTGCACTTCATATTTATACAGAAGAAGCACAGTTTTTTCCTGTTGAATTTTACCTCCCTAAACCAATGTTTGAAAGAACAGGAGAATACGCAACCAAATCTCAAACAAAACGGCGATTACTCTCTGACGCACGCGTGACGTGCACGCTAATCTACACAAGCCAGACATGTCAACACAAAACACAGGTCGTGAGCCGAGAAACAAGAACCAGGGGAGGAAAAAAAGTAGGATGCAAAAAACGTCAAAAGCTCGGGACCTGACATAACTAGCGTTTCGCAACAAGCAGATGTGGCAGACAAAAGGCAAGGCAACCAGAGAACTTCACAAAAGCGAAATAACCAAACCACGCACAAAAGGCGCCAATCGTCAGGTTTGGCCACAACAGTCCAAACAAAAGGAAACGTCTATTTCCATATGCCTTGCTGCAACGTCTGAAAATTGCACTGTTCAGTTGAATGTCTCTTTCCTTAAGACAACGTTTAGACGCATGGCTACTTCTGTAGTAAAAAAACAAAAGCTCTCCTTCCCCCCACTATTTTCCCTTGTATCTAGATTGGGAGCCCGCATTTTTGCTGGGCAGACTCCCTTGTTATACCTGCAGCAGAAATCATCCTTTAATGTCAGCACATCAACAAAAACTAGGACATTGTGGAGCAGAAAGTAATGTTTGGTGGCATAACTTGGACCTTTTCTGCTGACAACTCCGGTATGTATCCCAGATTAAGTTACCAGAAGTTCTGCCGGGGGAAAGAAACTATGGATCAATTGTTCTCCTGCAAGCAAACAAAACAACCATTAGCACCTTTAGCTGCTCTGTACTGAAAGCCGAGAGGAAAAGCTCAACAAAATGAATCGGTACTTGAAAATTACTTCGTTGTTTTTGTCTGATTTTCCTGAAGGTTGGAACATCTTAGCAAATGCCTTCCGCTCCTGACCTCTTCTGTCGGCAATCTGTAATAGTTTCCAAAGAGTTGGCAACAATAAACATTTATATAGGCTCCCCGTTCACAAGGTTAACAGACTAACCTTCTTCTTTGCAGCAGCCAGCTCTCGTTTAATTCCTCCTAAGGGTTGTTAAAACAAATTCATTAGATTCTCCGTTGCCACTAAGAGATGAATTGCCAATGAAGAGGAAAGGGACAAACCATCACTTGGCTCCAACTCTAATGCGTTCTTGAAGCTCTCCACTGCTGCATCAATGTCATTAAGTGCAATGTGTGCCTGTAACACATTTAAGCAGTCACAGTTACTCCGATATCAACAGGTGACAACAATATGATACTAGTATTATGGTTGTTGAATCCTATAGATATATATGTAAGAAATATAGTTTTCAGCTCAATCGCACGTACTTAAGACATCAACATTGACATCCAATCAAGATGCGGCAACAAATAGTAGCTACAAACAACAAAACTAAAACTACACCTCTCTCCAGCCTTCGCAAATTGGCACAGTAAAAAGAAAATTAGCCAATTGCATCCAAATAAACAGTATCTTTGGTTGCATGGCTGTAACTCAAGTGCACATGTTCAAGTAAAGCCTTACTATTATTTGTGTTGTAAGCTTGTTGCCATGCTGGCAAAGGCATATTTTAAAACCAAAAAATAGTATAACCCTCCCACTTACATGTCAGATTCATCTCAAGGCTTTGTTATGTACCAGAAAGAGATGTAAAACTCGGCAGAAAATGTCCATACTTCATCTTAGATGACAAAGGAGCATTATTGCTATGCACTTCAAATGAGACTAGAGCACATGGAAATGTGAGAAAGGAACAATGCATTATACAACATTTGAGCAAATGAACCCCTCTGAGTCTGCGATGAATGATAATACAGAGTCTGCGATAAATGATGATACAAGATTTGCAAGTAGTTTGAGAAACTAAGATAGAATGTTACAAACAAAAGTATGCATGCAGTGGCAAACAGATTATAGTTTGGAGAAAAATATCAATTAAAACTTAGAACCATCAATACCAACCTGTCCTTGTCGGAAAAAAGCCTTAGCATTGCCCTCCCTTTCACGCAGTGCAAAATCCGCATCCAACAAAGCACCCTTCAAATCTCCCAACTTCAACTTGCATGCCTGAAGAAGTTATATATCAATTTCAGGAAACAAGCAATAACACTAGTGTAGTAGCATACTAGTGTGTGCCATGTAGAGATTGAATAGTATCTTTTTTTTAATCCAAAGTAGCATTT
The DNA here is from genome assembly GCA_036346245.1 of Bonia amplexicaulis. NCBI lineage: Eukaryota > Viridiplantae > Streptophyta > Magnoliopsida > Poales > Poaceae > Bonia > Bonia amplexicaulis. The sequence continues at coordinate 19,584,197 of CM070751.1, read as the reverse complement.
GATAGTCCCTAGTACAAAAATAAATCATATTAATCACATTTTGATGAGTTGGTGCACATAAATTGGCAAATTCATTGTAGATGTACTGTGAAATGGTTCAAACTTCAAAGACTCTCGGCACTTGCAGGCGAGAAAGGCTGATACAAACATTTCTAACAATTGATTGACAACAATTATTTCTAGAAAAAATGGAACAACAAAGCATATATTTGAGCTAGTTGAGTAACATGTAGGAGGGGTAAAGCACTGCTCTGGTAAAGTAGATGGGATTTTGGATGAGATGGACAACGGGGATGATTGAAGTTTATATTAGACTCCCATTCCTCGAACTCCCTAGTAGAGCTTATGGGCAAGGAACTGAAAGACAAATGCTACTCTGCTTGGCAGTTAAATTGTGCATGGGAACTTAGAGACAAGCACAAGGTAACCTAGGTCAGGGAACAGGTCATCAGATACATCAACCATGTAGCATTCTGCCTAACTTATGCACCTCTTGAAGTGTTTGTTAGTTGCTACAAGCTTACAACCATGTTGATGAGTGGTGTGGCAGCGGTAGTCAAGATAATACTAACATCACAATTTTCTTAGATGTTAAGAGTGGAAGACGAACATCCAACAAGTAATTAGATTAGACAACATAACTTACGGAGCTATTTGTGAGTATTATGGACTTGGTCTTCCGCAGTGCTGAGCTCTTCTCTGCGTGTCAACATGATCATAATACCATTAAGTGCCATGTGACATGTTTTATGATCAGTATGAATCATGCGACAGAAACAATGAAAATTGAACAGTTCTAGTGGAAACAATATAATTGCCTTCGTCTATCTCTTCTTTCTCCCAGCAAACATCCAAGTAGCGCAGTGCTTTCCTGTACTTTCTCAGAGCTGTCTTGTAATCCTGTTTCTGTATTGAAGAGCACTAACTTCAGCTACAGGGAACCAGATAGGGAAATATAACAACACATATCTACGAAATATAACTAGATTAATATGCCACAGGATATGCAGGCTGAACAACGAAGTGAAAACACTTTTATGAACCCAAGAACCCTTTACAGGTAGAGTTATTTGTATAGCTAGGATTTTAGCAACTGAATTAAATATCAGAAGAAAAACTGAAATGAAATCCTGAATAGAAGCCATGTGGGAAGTCAGAAACCACAAATCAGGGAGTGTATCTTGTAGGAACTAGGCTCAAAATAGGATAATACGAACTCTAATCATAACTGCACAATCAAGTTCGGATGCTTTAGATCAGGGTGGATTTTCATATCACTAGAAGGTGGGAGGGTATACATGCAAAATAGAGAGATTCAAGGGGTTTTTTGAAAAGTCTCTGTAGCTTTTAGTGGTTGATCGAAGCCATCTAGAAACACTCCAATAGCTAATGTTGTTTGCTCTAGTTCTATTTTAAAGCTAGTTCTCAGACTCCCCCAGAGTCATGACATAGAACTTCCTAATGCTACATCCTACCATGTTAGGGATGCATGGATTGCAATAACATCACCCATTGCAGTGAGTCGTGCCTATTATTGTGAAAACTGAGTACACATCAGAGAAAGGGGAGACAAATAATTTGTATCTTGCAGCTACTTGATAAATGAAGAACACAACTGAGTTGATTTACAAGAGGGATTTCATCGATGCAGCGGTAGTAGGCTACTTTACCAAACAAAAAATGATGGCAACATGCTGAGTAAATGTAAATGTGTCAATAGTAAAACTAGCTGAGCAAGTTTCAAACAGCTAAGGGCATAAGTTATGCTCACTATCTTAAGCTACACGTTTGTCGTTTAGTCTCTGTCAGAATGTGCTGTCACTATCTGGACTTACTTTATACACTGATTTGGTTTGAATGTAATATCTGGACTTACTTTATACACTGATTTGGTTTGAATGTAATATCTGGACTTACTTTATACACTGATTTGGTTTGAATGTAATATTTGGACTTACTTTATACACTGATTTGGTTTGAATGTAATATCTGGACTTACTTTATACACTGATTTGGTTTGAATGTAACCAACGAGTACCACTAATCTAAACAGAAGAAGGTTGGAGCTTAGCTTAGAGAGCAAATAACCTTGAAATTATCATTGCCAAAAGCCTTCGCAGACTCCACAGCATCTATCCACCATGAAACCTCTGTGAGCTTCTCGTTAAGATCATTGGGCCAATCAGGATACATATCACCATCCTTGAAAAAGTTTGCAACTCCATCATCCGCACCTTCAGGAAGTTCCCCACAATCAACAATTACGACATCAGCAGTGGGACGGTCAGATTCTCCAACGGGAACATGCTCAACTGAGCGAACTACCCCCATTCCCTTCATTACTCTCCCAAAAACTACATGTTTCCCATCTAAATGAGGCGTTCGGGTGGTAGTAATGAAAAACTGAGATCCATTTGTGTTGGGACCAGAATTAGCCATTGATAGCATTCCTTTCCTCTCATGCTTCAAAACAAAATTCTCATCCTCAAACTTCTCCCCATAAATTGACTCTCCTCCTGTTCCATCACCAGCAGTTATATCTCCACCTTGTACCATAAAGCCTTTGATAAAGCGATGGAAGCATGAGCCCTGCAAGAATAGCAATAACCAAAGATGTGCTTAGTTATTACTGTGTACACCTGGCAGCAAATTTCAATTCAGCGCATGCAATTGTGGACTTTTACATCGAGTTTTCACCATCGCTTTCGGGGTTTGTATGCTCCAGTTAGCAGAGAGAGAAAATTGAAATGACTAAAAAATGATCTCTCAACAAAAACAAAAATCACACATCAACTCTCTTAACTCTCATTCAAGTAGAATGTAGTAAAGTATTATTGTGGTATTTACATCCATTAGCCAAACAAATGAATTATCAATGAATGTCAGAAGTTAATACAGAGGGTGGCTTTTTCCAATTGTCATCACAAGGAACACCACTGCCTGATGCTTTAATATAAAAAGAAAGAGCAGCAAATTAGTACAGAGTCCCCACTCCCCACCACTATGAACTCAAAATTTACACATCATGTATGTTAGAAATCCATATCAACACCACACCTTCCAGCAGGTGAGCAGAATGAGGTTACCCAGCACCACTGCACTTATGCTGTTACATGAGAGGTTACTGTAGAACCATGGCTGCTGTTCACATGAACTTAGTTTCCTTTGTTAGCGATTAGAATGATTTGGTTAGTTTGTTTCTTCAAGTTAGAGGTTATTTTGTAGGGGTCAAGTCATCCCTACATTAGGGATAGCATTGTATCCTCTTTAATAAAGCAAAGATGAATAATTAACAAATCTCCTAGTCCCTAAGGTCCTGCTGTGGTCTTTTCCTTGACTAGCTATTCTAGATCAATCCCCAACCCCCACCCAAAAGTGCCTGCTTCGCCATAGCGCATTGCTACCTGAAGTCTGTGCCATCCGACCTTCTACAGATGTTTACCCCCGATGTGTACTAGCGTACATAACATATGCATTCCTCACAAATCACTGTCCTCATTGCCATGGTTTCACTTAGGTAGTGAGGTTGATCAGTGATTGCAAAACATGAGGTGCAAAATGACAAACAGTTCTTTTTCCATAAAAGGGTCCACCCTTATTTCCATTAAAGAAACGAGAAACCATTGCAGAGTTAAGGAAATGCCAAACAGTTATTCAAACATTAAGCGCGTCAGCACATGATATGCTCCTCCTATAACCACTAAAACTTGTCCATGACTAAATGTCAAAATAATAACCAAACTCAAATCAAAATGACCGGCAAAGCGAATCTAGATACAGTGCTGGATGTTGTCTCTTTCAAAAGGTTACGATGTCTCCTATGCGGACAAAGTGTTTCTTTACGATACACATGCCACACCCTCCCAGTTTATCACTAATACAGCCATCCATGGATCCTGGCCGGCCGCCTGTCAGTGAGTAAACCGTAAGCGATGGGCGTCTCATACACATTTCATTAAAAAAGTAACTTCTATACGCAAAGCTTTTGCACGAGGCTAACCTCTAACCTGCCAACGGAATATTTTGATACGAAAGTACCACAACAATTGGCGCCCCATATCCAATTTCCTGCGATCATAGCCTATTTTGAGACGAAAGCACCACAAAAATTGGCGCTCCGTATCCAGTTTCCTGAGATCATAGCCTATTGCAAACATCAACGTTTCCTCGTGGGCAAAAGAACCTCCATGTGACCAAATCACAAGACCTTGTCCGGGCACATTGCATCGTACGCCTGACAGTATGCCATTGCCTATTCCTACATATAAATTGAGCAACACTGCAGCAGCACAGAGCCAACGTGCCAAATTTCATCAGGAAAAAAATGCGACTGTTTTCACAAGCATACGACAGACCACAAAAGCTAGCACGGGATGGCACTTGATAGGTTAATATGGCAAGGTGCAGTCAGACTGAAGTCAAAAGGAAGGGGCCCTTCTTAACAGTAGCAGAACTTATGATAGTAGGGCATAGAGTTCACTGCACATCGGAGGACACGATTTGACATCACAGCACGAGTACTACTACTAAGGAAAAAAACGGAGAACAAAGATAAAAGGTATATTTGTTAGAACCTTAAAACATCTAGGCAACAATGTACCGAGGAATATCCAGCCATATGACAAAATGAGACGATATTTACAAAGACAGTATCCAATTATCAACAAGAGAAGCTAAATAATCACACGGAAAGCAACCCACTCGCATCGGAAACGAACCTTTTCAACTCTAGGGGTTAAGGAGGCAAGCCCTTCAGGGAAATTGCTGTACAGGAGAGTAAAGTAAATCGAAAACAAATATCTGGAATTCCAGGGTTATGAAATCCGCATCAAAACTCTACAATAACCAATCAATCGCATCGAAAACAAACACTTTGGTTCCAAGCGTTCAAAACCCATCGAGAGCAATCAATCGCACCAAAACACAAACATTCCTGCCCTAACAGCAGTACATTGATTACGCAAACTAATCCCAAATCGAGAGGCTCAAACACTTCACTAAACCAGATCAAATTACATCTTCCAACAACCAAAATCCTCGGCAATAGCTCCGAAGGACCTACCAAACGGAACCAAATCGCACAGAGGCGCAGGAGCCAAGCCTCTCGGCGCTCCAATCGATCGGTACTAACCTGGAAGTGGAGCGGCTTGCCGGTGGCGGCGCTGACGCCCTTCTCCCCGGTGCAGAGCGCGCGGAAGTTCTCCGCCGTCCGCGGAACCACCGACGCGTAGAGCTCTATCACGATCCTCCCCTCCATTTCGCCGCCGATGCTGACGTCCATGAAGCACCTCGGGTTCTTCACCTCCGCTGCCGCCGCCGCAATCGGTGCCACGCCCTCGCCGCCGCTCTCCATTGCGACTGACCGCCGGAGAAGGCCTCCACACCAAACCCTAGCCCTAGTGGAGCTTCTCGAGGCGGGGTGGAAGTGGTGGTGGTGGTGGTGGTGGTCTTCGTCGGTTTACCTCGGGAGACTAACGGCGAGAGCCGCGTGTGGCAGGGGTGGTGGGATGGGTGGGGTTTTATGGGTAAGTGTTCTAAAGCTATTTTCAAACAAGAGGGGAGGGGATGGGTGGGTATAAGCGGCCGTCGGTGAGAAGAGTTTGTGGTTTTACCGACATGTGGGGCTGTTCCTAGTGAGGCTGAACTGTCATGGAGACAGGCTTCGTGTTCTGAATTTTCAATATTTCATGATCCATCCTCTCGAGGTTTCTTTTGATAGTAGAATTTGTGAGTGGGTTTTCGACATATTTTGAGATGCATGTAGAATTTTGACAAATTTCCCTACTAACAGGTGAGCTTTCTCAAAAAACAAAATCCCTAACTTTTTTCTTTCGAGAGCTAGGGCACATAGAATTGGGGTCGATACTTAAGGGGCATTTGTATTTTCTTTTACTGATAGCTTTTAGTTGTGGCATATGACTTTTAGCTGAAAATAAATAATAATGACTGAAAAAATAGCTTTTAGAAGTTGGGGCGAGTTGTGCAAAAAGTGAGAGAGATGAGTGCCTGTGATGGGAGAGAGGAGTGGGGTGGGTGATGCACCCCTGCTTTATCCCTGAAGTGAGACGATAACGAGAAGAGTGGAAAAGCCGCTTTGAGAGAATTTTGGACACTTTTGATGTGTGTCAGTAGAATTCAAAATAGCCTCTAAATCGGTGTAATTCCGATCTAGCCCCTCCCGACCGCACGACTCACCGACGAGGCGACACGTGGATACCGTGCGGCCGCCGAAGCGCCTGACACCGAGTCATGCGGTCGGTGACCGCATCGACTTCGGCCATCTTGTAGCTCGCCTAGTCGTGCGGTCGGCCGCCGCATGACTTCAATGTGCCTGCTTTAGGGTTAGGGTTTATGGATTGGCTGCTCCCGTTTGCAAAAAATGAGGTATAAATTTTGTATTTTTATTTGGATAAGACTGTATTTTAGTTGCGAAAAAAATTTAATTTATAAATGTTACGTATATTTACATGCAATTTATTTTGTTTGGATTCGGTAGCAAATTTATAATATAGTACATGAGATACAAAAAAATATTAAATATAGTTTGACAATTAGTTATGCATTTCACATAATACGGTAGTAAATATTGTTTTAGATTAATATTTTTGAAATATTTTCATACGTTCCTAACAGACGATCGCCATGGCTTGTTGTAGTGCGGTTAATTTTCTAAGAATTTTGTAGTGACGATTGAGCCCTAAATAACGCGTACTTAAAGAGGTAAATTATATTGGGGTGTAATGGTTGATCGGTTTGTGTTTTTTGCACTTAGCGAACGGTAAAAATATGTTTGATTCGCAAAATTATTTTGCGATCATGGTACTTGTTGTCTTGCAAGAACTTTCCTTTGTCTTGACCAAATAGTTCCTATCCTAGTCGTGCACATAAAATGTTTCATGAAATTTCTTGCGAGACAACAGGTACCATGATCGCAAAATAATTAACCGTACTATAACAAGGCATGGCGATCGTCTCAGTTAGGAACGTATGAAAATATTTCAAAAATATTAATCTAAAAATATTACCTACATGTATCATGTACAATGCATAACAATTGTCAAATTTTATTTAATATTTTTTGTATCTCGCTATACTATATTATAAATTTGCAATCGATTCCAAACAAAATAAATTACATGTAAATATGCGTAACATTTATAAATTTAAAAAAATTCACGACTAAAATAACCAAATAAAATACAAAATTTATACCTCATTTTCGCAAACGGAGCGTACCAATCCATAAACCCTAACCTTAAACATTGCACACCAAGTCGTGGCTCTACCGCACCATTCGAGTGAGCTACGTGAGCCGGTCCGAGTCGTGCGGTCGCCGACCGCATGACTCGCGTGTCAACAGGCGCTCGGCGACCGCCAGACGGTATCCACGTGTCGCTCGTCGGTGAGTCGTATGGCCGGGAGGAGGCTAGATCGAGAATTACATTGATTTAAAGGCTACTTTTGGAATTTTTATGATACACAGTACCAAAAGTGTCCAAAATTCGCTTTGAGAAACCAGATATTCATATTGTCTTTTAGTTTTTCTAAACAGAAATTAGAAGTAGAAGTCAATGCGAACATGGCCTTCTTCGTTCCAAAAGCTATAATGATTTTCGTATAGGTATAGTCTGCAACGCACGAGTATTACTTTATCTATCTAATTACTCTATATGATACTAGAAATTATAAAAAGCACAATTATTTAGTACTACTTTTATGCAAATACCGATTCCACGCGACAAATCAAATATTTTTATTATGCATATTAGTAGAACTGCGCTTAATCGAAAATGGCATCTGTTTTGAAAGAGGGCAGTGGCTTCTAAACCTTAATATTGTCGTTTGTCATAATATCACAAGAATATTAATATTGAGTAAATTTCATAAAACCATACAAACCTTGACAAAATTATCACAAAATCATACTTTTAAGCATCCATTTCACATAACCACGCTTACTTTTGCATAGCATTTTACAAAACCGCACTTTTCAGCAATATCGTCATATGCAACAGGCCTAACATCCCATACCTACTTATCATACTAACAAGGCAATCCCGTTTTGTGCTACTTCTATGCGCCACATCCTGCTTTGCACCACTTCTAAATGCCTAGCCTCTCACCTCTCTACCTGCCCGCACCTCTTAGACTTAGTCGATGGGTTTCAGGAGGATGAAGGTTAAAAGTGGGCCTAGGATAACCTTGTTAATTGCCTTTATGTCAGCAAATGGAAATGAGGATGAGTGGGCCACAGATGTCAGACCAATTGCATACGACAACATTTCTTAAAAGTATGGTTTTGTGAAATATTATGCAAAAGTAAGTATGGTCCTATGAAACTGAAGCTTAAAAGTGTGATTTTATTATAGTTTTGTCAAAGACAACATGGTTTTGCGACATTTACTCAATATTATATGAAACAGTAAAATTCTTGCCAGAATCCTCCATTCCTAGCAAGGCTTGAAAGTCCATGGAGCAATTTAAACCCTGATCTCGTCCCATGTTAATCAGGAATATTACCAGATGGGCTGTGACTTAGTTGTCCTTCGATGATTTTATAGATCACTTTTTGTTTATAAAAAAACAGTATATCAGCTCAAGTATTGATGCGATCTTTTGAGGTGCTGAAAAGAGTGGCGTTATATGCTTTTCTTAATCATCGACAAATAATTTATAGACCACCTTTTTGGTATTTATGTTCTGAAACTTTGCTTAGCTATTGTATAATGCAAGCTGATATGATTATGATATCTAGTTGGACTGAACAGAACATACATTTGTTAGTAAGCAATTTATGCTAACGTGGTTCACCATTTGTGAGCTAAAAAAAGGTGGAGCTGAAGTGCCGACAACAGATACACTCTCAAGGCATTAGTAGGCCGAATCAGAAAATCTACGAGGTTAAATGAAACTCTCATTTGCATTGCGAGCAAAGCCCCTTCCCCTCTTCCTCTGTCACTGGGTACTAGTACGTATAAGGCGAGGAGTTCGGCCAAATAGTGGAGCCCTGAAGTCCAGCTTTGTAACATCCTGCTTTTTAGTACCTTTTTAAAGTTTTTGAAATAAATTAACCATTTAGATATTTTTGAATTAATTAAAACTTAAATTGAAATTTCAGAGATTAAAATAATTTAATATGAATAAAGTAAACTTCAAAAAATAATTTAATATGAATAAAGTAAACTTCAATTAAATCAAAACAAGTTTTAGTTGGGTTCCTTGTGATGCAAGACTTTTTTTTGTGTATTTTCTTAGATTTTTGGAGTTTATTTGCTATTTCTTTGATCTCAATTTGAATTCTCTCCATTTCTGAAATTTGAAAATTCCAAAAATTGGATTTTTCCTTGTGGGCCGAATTTTTCTCCGGTCCATTTCCTTTTCCACGCCTGCCTAGTCCGCCAACCACACATTGCATCTGCGTTTTCTCTTTCGCACCATCGCTACCATGTGAGCCCGACCTGTCAGGTCCATCGTCCCTGAGCCGGATTCCTCCTCCGTATCTGTCCAAACACCGCTGCCATGGCCACCGTGGACTCCTCCCTCCCCAACTATTTAAGGGTGCCGAGAGCCTTGCAAACCCTTGCACCAAGCCTTCGCACTCAAAGCCTTAGCCAATTGCGCCGAGGTCACCGTCTTCTCGCTCGGATCAAGTTTTGGAGCTTGTTGTCCCCGACTAGCTCCAATGAGCAATTCCTCATTTTCCACTGTGTCTTGACCCTTTGTAACACCCTGGCTTCTCAACAAGTCCAAGATGTCACCTACTACCCCTATCGCTACTAATTTAAACTATAAGTAGGTATTAACATAATCTAGATAACAAGAACAACTATCCACCTGATTCTAAACCTAAATTTCAACACATAAAACACAAACATAAATTAAACTTTAATATGAATCAATTAAATATCCAGGGCCACATAAATATGTCCCAACTACGCAATGCATCATCTAGCAATATTACGTATCGAAAGAAAACTAAGGGAATACACAAAGTATCCAATTATTATAATAAGTGATGCTCAATTATTCATAACCAAAAATGATGTAAAGGTAAGTGAGTGAAAAGTTATCAAGTGCAAGTATCCATGTGCTACAACCATCCATGCATGTCACCTTCAACGTTTACTTAAAACAACAAATAAAGTAAAGATGAGTTCACGACTCAGCAAGTAAAAAGCAGAATAATAAACAAGGCATCATCACATCAACAATTCATACACATTCAACATCAACTCAATTCTCTGCATTCTCATTATCAACACTTTCCGTTCAAATGTCTCATTGTCTCATTCCTTTCTCATGAATGCAATGTAATACAATATTCATGCACATGTCTCATCTCTTCTTTGCTTATACTGGTATAGCGGAGTGTAACACTCGTTAGTGTTCACTCTTGCCCACACTCTTTAGTGTGGGGACCAATTACCCATCTTTTTCATACGGGGACCTCATTGCCCATATTTTACATATGGGGACCTCATCCCACCTCGTGGGCCATATGATTTATCATGACTCCTCAACATGCAATGCAATAAATATTATTTTTTGTCATTAGCAAATGGGTATACTCATCATTCTTTCATGGTCATCAAAATTATTATCAATTTATCAATAACATGTGAGCAATTTTAAATAGAAAGGAACGCATAAATCATCATACTACCTCAATTTTTATCCTCATCATATCATAGGCGCGAGAGTAATATAAAGCAAACATTATTATAGGAATATTGTTGGCAAGTAATCATTCAACTACATTTTTTAAGCACTCGAATACCATTCTACAATGCAATGCCTTTCACTTTACTCGTGACGACCGGGAAGGTTGGAATATGACCTTACTCCCGAAGCTACTCCTCCTATAGTAGGCTATTCAATCTAAAAAACAAGCCCAAAACATTACAAAACACAACTGAACGACAACGCACCTACATGCTCCCAAAACAACAACTATTCCCTCTCTTAACTGGGTAGTCCCCTTGCTATCCTGGTACTAAAAGTACCACAACTTTCAATCCCCGGATCTAAAAACAGCAAACCATACCATCACTGAAATCTACACAAAATTATCCACACTTGCTTAGTTGCCACGATCCTCAGATTAATTCACTTAGATCCCCAAACTTAACCCGGGAAACCGATATGTCATCCCCTAGACAACTAACTTGTAAATTTTGTATCTTTTAATCTACAAGTGCAAATATAGTAAACAATGACATTTCTGAAATCTACAGGAAATTTACTATCACTTGCTAGTTATCACTAACTTTTAGTTCTGCCCTTTACTTGGTCAATTCATCACTTTTCCCCGGCTGGTCCAGTAGTCACCCGCTGCTAGACAGCAGCACTAAAAATTTCATAACTTCTAAACCACCCATCTAAAATTCGTGTTATTAGACTCTATGGACCTCAAAAAAATTACCTACATTATTTATGGTTATTAGATTTCTACACTATGACAGAAAGTGTCATCACAGGCGGTTCAAAATCGTCATCACATATGGTTTCTGAACCGTCTGAATTTATGTGTGTGTGATAATAGGTGGTTATCACAGACGACTCTCAAACTATCTATAATAAATTACAACATAGACGATTTTTCAAAATAACTATCTGTGATATATCATATATCACGAACGATTCTTAAAAATAGCCATTTGTGATATCTGACATATCATAGATGGCTAATGCTAAAAACCATCTATAATATATTATATATTATAGATGGTTCTTAAACATAACCGTCTATGATATCTGATATATAACAGATGAATAATATCAAAAACTGTATGTGATGTATCATAGATGATTCTGAACATAGCCGTCTGTGATATTCGAAATATCACAGACGGCTAATATCAAAAACCATCTGTGGTATGTCATATATCATAGACAGTTTTTAGACATAATCGTCCGTGTTATCTTGCATATCACAGATGGTTTAGTGTTACAAACTGTCTGTGGTGGCTATTTGAATAGCTAAATTATTTTCTTTTTTTCGGTTAGCCTTAGGAAATGCTAGCCATGCCCTCTGAAAATAAGCAAGCCGATCACATATATAGAATACGATAATTATTACACAGATCTCACAAATAAATTAAACAACTGAATGAAATTAATTGTTTGAATAAGCACAACTAAGTGAATTACAATTGAATCAAATTTTTAAACGTCTAATCATCTTTGCCGGGGTTGAAATCTCTATTCGGGTTAATGACCTGTGCCATCAAGAATTCAGAGAGCTTTCCTCGAACTTCAGCAAGTTTGTCAAGATCGAATACACTTGAGTCGAATTCCACGCCCTGTCGCTAGGAGTGTTAAAGTCATTAACACACACACAGATATATATATATATATAAAAATTAATAGTCACGAAATAAATATTGGCAGGTTGACAAACCTTTGGATTTTTCGTCTTAGTGCCGATGATTTCCTGCATATGCTTGTAAACGTATAGTCCACATATGTTGCCCTGTAGCTAGGGATGTAAACAGATCGAATATGAACGGATAATATCTCTACCATATTTGTTTTCATATTTTTTTCTCGGATGCAGATACGAATATGGATACCTCGGATACAAATACAAAAACGAATAATATCGAATACAGATACAGAGCGAATACAAATCGAAACGAATACGATCACGAATATTTATCGGAACATGAAAACCCCCTAAACTATACATCCAAAATCAATTAAAACACATAAATAGTTTATCTTGTCAAAACATTAATGAAATCTAAACAAACATAAGTATTTTTATCCACAATAGTCATACCATTGTATATAGAAAAAATTGATCATATACCCTTCATTTAGATGGAAATTGAGGATTTACCTCCCGCCCACAGTCGGTGACCTATGATGACCCTACATGTCATTGAGATGTGGAGGGTAAATCCTCAATTTTCCAACTAAAGGGAGGGTATATGATCCAATCTCCCGCGTATATATTTTAAATCTTCAAATGACAGTTAATTTTGTCTAAAGTCCTAAATAATTCTTAATGGATTTCTACCATTTACATGTGACTAATAAATTAATTAAGAATTTAAATTTGCATCAGAATGATTTAAATGACAGTATATCAATTTAATCGATACAAATTTCAATCTACCGACAATGCTAAATTTATTTTTAATAAACATAAATATTTGCTAGTGGTTGTAATTTAATATGACTAGGGAATCTAATGTCTAATGGTAATGGAGACTTATGGTTTGGTTGGGCTAGTGGGCTGGTGGCATGGAAGATGAGAGAGGCTAGCTTGGGCTGGGCAACGTTGGGCTGAAATTCAGGATATCCAATTCCGTATTATCCGGATAATCCGTATTCGTATTCGTATTCGTCGGATATCAGGCCTACTGTACTTGTATCCGTTTTCGACAAAAAAATCCGTATTTATTTCCGATCTGAGAATTATCTTAAGAAAATCCGATCCTACACAATCCATATTCGTTTTCATCCGGATCGGTCAGAAACTATCCGATCAGTTTTCTCCCTTACCTGTAGCTGCTGGTGGCACTACAAAAATAGAATTACATACATAGATATTGTCGGTTCTAGAGGCATTATTTACGAAGTGTGATATAGAATTGTTGTGTTATAGCAGACACCGAAAATTATGTCCTATGTCGCAGTGTGGCACTGGATTTGTTGTATCTTCCTCCCCGGGCAACGTAAGCGCTGAATGAGCTACGTGGTTCCAAAAAGTTAGCATTAACCATTACAAATAAATGGAAGGCTACAGTAGAGTTATGTATGGAGGAAATGAGTTTACCTATTAGTTGTTTGTTGCACTCGGGTGAAGTTGTGGTTGTTCCTACGTAGGGAATCAAGGTATATTATCTTGCTCCACTTTAATACAATCACAATCAGAATCTAGTGAGACCTAGTTATATATGTCACTGTAGTGATTTATCCTAGGTTCATGTTGCGTATAAAGTATAAATGAAACTTGTATAGAAACTAACGAAGCACTTACCCCTGCTTGAAGGGTACCAGGATGTAGTCCTTGTCACTCTAAGCAAGCAATTCCGTCGTTATGTAATCTTCGATGAAGGATGTGTTTCCCTTGATAGATTGCTCAGAAACCAAGTGTGGGTCAAGGAAACCCACTGGTTCACACCGTCGTCGGACTTGTTGGATCATGGATCTATGCGTAAGCAATGAGTTATAATATTTATCGGTATTATGTGAATGTAGAACTTGATTGTATAGTACACTTACAGTGTCCAGCATCGTAGAAGTGAGACGTTGAATTCGTCGAGGTTGAATATTAAGAATAAGTCTTTGAATATCACGATGAAGTAGTCTGAGTCATGGAGGAAATACGCCTCCATGTATCTCACGGTGAACCTAGTTTGCCGGTTTGGCTTTCTGTTGGACCTCTATATGTATCAGTTATGCAAAGTCCTGAAAACCATTCCAAGCTAGGTAATTGTGACTCGGGGACCAATGACACTCTGAGCTTGTACTTCTAGGGCCTAGGAGGTGCCTTAATCTTCTTTTGTTGGGCCTTAGCGTCTCGCTTGCGATACATCTTCAATGTCATCTCCACGGGAGCTAATGCGATGGGCTTTTGAAGTGAAGTTTGAAGTGGAGTTATATAAGGTTCTGTTTGACAGGCATGGTCATGTGGAGATCGCGGTATGGAAGGGTGCAGGGTGATGTCCCTCTTGGGCCACTGGACGAATGTATAGACGACATCCCCTAGTGTCATGATTTCTCTATTAGGGGCATCTCCAGTGGGACGGCCCTAAAAACATTATTAATTATGTCCACCTAGACCTTCGCTAAACTGGCCCCTAGCTGGGTATTGTGCACCAACGTCCCTTGTAATATCCTGAATGGCATTCGGGGAATTCGGTGAAGTAAAAAGAGGTAAAATCAATAGAATTAAAGAAGTAATTTCTGGAGTGATCAATGGAGAATTAAATACTAAATTTTTGAGGATCAAAAGGAAATGAAAATTTTGAATTTTTGGGGATGTTTTGGGCTCTGGGCCTCCAGCCCTTGGTGGTTTCGCCCGTAAGGGTATCTAGACATATTTCTCTCCCCAAACCCTAGCCACCCACCTCCCTCCCCTTTCAGCCCCTCACCGCCTCTCCCCTCTTTTCAAGATGTTCCTCCTTCCCCGCATCCCCCACATTGCAACATAGGGATCCCTTGGCAACCAAGCAAAAGAGAAGAAGGAGGGAAGGAAGAAGAGGTTGGGAATGAGGAAGGAGGAGAAGAAGAGGAGTAGGGTGGTTTGTGTAGGTTTTCAGGGTTTCTTGCTGTGGTCTCCAAGGGTAACAAACAATTTTCTACTCTTTTGTTCATAACAATTTCTCGATCGGGTTAGTTTTCGGTTAATCGATCGATCTGTGCAGTCCGTTGTGTTCTGCGAATTAGGGGCCATTGGGTGCGAAATCTTGGGGGTTTCACCTTCTAGATATTTTTAGAGGACTTGATTATTTTTCTGTGGAGTGATCATTCACATCCTTTCGATGAACAGTTTAGGACTTATGAGCGTTACCGTGTTGTGGTGCACTCTAATCAATCATGTTCGGGCGGTCGGTGGGAATTAAAAGATTAAAATTAGAAGATGACTAATCTGGGAATAACCTCAAATGAAGTATGTAGGGGATTTCCTAAGGTTTTCAGAGTCTAAAAACACAAATTTTGATGAAGGGACTAGGAGTTATGCAATTTCTAACACTGTTGTCCAGCATTGGATGACTGCTGGACTTGTCGAAGTAGAAGTGATGTTTTGGTTTAGCAACAGCCAGAATTAAAATTTAGTGACAACTAGAAAGTTTTGGGAAAAATCCTGTAGATTTCATAATTGTCATGGTTTGCTATATTTTCTATTGTATATTAAGAACTACAAAATGGTCAGATCTGCTGTCCAGATAATGGTCAGATCTGCTGTCCAGATAATGGTCAGATCTATATTCCGAGTTAATTTCGAGGACTTAAATGAATTAATCTGAGGAATATGCCAACTAAGAAATTGTGTAAAATCTTGTTTAGGTTTTGAAAATGGTATGGTTTGCTCTGTTTCGATGAGGGAATTGAGAGTTGTGTCATTCTTCGTACCGGGATAGCTAGGGGACAGACTGGTAATTATTGGAAAAGTCGGGGTTTTCAGAGATCGTGTAGGATCGTTGTTGTTTACTTATGTTTTGTATTGTTTTGGCATGTTTTTAGAGTGGACAATATCTGTAGGAGGAGAGGCTTTGAATCGGATACCATCTTATCATCCTTCCGGTCAGCGTAACTAAGCGAAAGACAAGTGCAAGTGTTCAGCAACACATGGGAAATGTTTATGTCTTATTAATGTCTTACACATATAAATAGATATACTTATTCTTACAACTGAATATTACATGTGTGTGTGTGCGCGCGCGTGGGGGAACACACGCGCATTTTGATAAAGTAAGAAATAAAGATTATTGGTAGACAACATCGTTTGCATCATTTCATTCATCCTTGAGACTTGGTCTACGTGGTAGCCAAGTAATGATTATTTTGAGTTCCCCGTCATATTTTAGACGGGTATGAGGTCTCCACACTTGTGGAGTGTGGGCTTGAGGTCCCTGTGCATGATTGCACAGGCTTGAGTATGCATCAACGAGTGCATACGCTGCATTACCGGTAATTGTAAAGAGAAAAGTGATGTGCATTTGTGGCATTTGCATCGCATGAAAGTAAAAATTGAGAATTGTTGAAAAATAGTATGAATGGTTGTTTATGGGCAAAATTCTTGTATAATATCTATTAATGTGGCTTTGTTTACTATTTTGCTTGTACTTTGCTGAGTCATGGACTCACACTTGTTGTTTATGTTTGTTTTTAGGTACTTTGTGAGAAGGTGACATGCATGGGAATGGGGTAGATATTGGTGCACTACACACTGCCATTCACCATGCTCAATAGATTAATAGACAACATTTATTGGAAGAACCATGCTAGTAAATTTGAGAACGGTTATGATCATACCTATGACAAGAACTTGTGTCTTTTGTAGTAAAGTTGGAGAATCTCCTTTGGTTGTTCTGTTATGGTTATGCTCTAAGTTTTTCTTACTTATGGATATTTTGCACTTTTATTTGATGATATATTTTGATCCTCTTTAATAATCTATGTTTCAAATAGAATGCTACCAAAATTTTAGAAAAGAGTTTACATTTTAATTACTTGTTTTACTAATTAGTAGCATTCAAGATTCTTATTGGATTAGGGTGTTACAGTTGGCAATAGAGCAAGCGTTAGGTCCGTAATGGGAATTTGTTCAAGATAATCAATGAAAACCTGACCTAGGATCGGTAAACTTATACCAAAAAATTAATTTCTAAAATATGACTTAGGCTAATTAATCAGCATGAAATTAAATTTGACACACTGATGCACAGTAGGATGGGTTTTGGATCAAGCATTGCATTACGATTATGGTATCTTATGATTGATAGGTATTGTTCTGAGATGTTTATAAGTGTATTGCATGATTGTTTGATTGAGATGGATTGAAGCTGGGCTCTAGAGCTCAAAAAAAATGAAGCCGAGCTTGCCGGTCCAAATCAAGTATGAACTAGCTTCGGTAGATCTGGAAGACCATGAAAGGATAAAATCCATTCTTTGCCACTAAAAGCATCTAGGCTCCTAAAAATAATTTTGGTAATTAAGGATGACAATGATTAAACGAACTAACTTGTTTATTGAGATAATTGAAAAGTGAAGCCCTGGATTTTGATGAAGTTATGGAAAAGACATGCAAAGGTGATCAAAGATCAACATGGATCAATATCTCAAGGTAAAGATATATAGTAGTCTAAGGACCTCTTTATAACTTTTACCGATCTTAGTGTTTGAATGAAAAGGTCGGATTTGTAGAATAGATGTTGTACTATAAAGAGAGATCATGACTAGTAACTTGAAGCTTAACTTGTGCAACTTTGATCACTTAAATGTTCATGCATGCATTCGGACATCTTTTTGAACCCTTTCTGAATTCCCTTTGAAAACCAGTATGACCGTAGGCATATTAACGGTAGTACCGCTGTATCGGTACTACCGGCCATTACATGCTGATAGCTAGTTTCCAGATAGGCACTTATTTTGGATTCCTTGGATCGGTACTACCACATGTGTTGCGCGGTAGTACCACGGAGCGGTATGACCGTATGATATTGGTAGTATTACCGAAAATTAGTAATACCAAAATCTAGTTGACGATAGCTAATTTCCAAAGAGTTATGTTTTGGAGTATTTTATCTCATATGGAAATCAGTACTACAGTAGCTGAGGTGCGGTACTGGCATATGATCAGTACTACTTGACCCTGTGAAGGTGGTACTACCAATATTTGAAGTAACGGCTAATTTCTATGCATTTAATGAACCTCAAATAGTCGTTAAATAGTGAGTGCAGTAGTACCAGGCACTACATGGTGGTAGTGCCGCATTTCCTAATTTTTGGGAATTTCGACCCCAACAGTCATCTTAGTGAGTGGATGCTATAAATACCTCTCCACTAGCAACAAGGGTTCTTTTTTTGACCTTATTGAATATCCTTGATCCCTTGTTGCACTCTCTTCTACTCATTTGCTACATTTCACATATTGAGGTAGTTGAGAGCATTCAAGTGCATTGCATCATTTGTTGATCCTTGTGGCACTTGAAAACCTTCAAGCAAATGTTGTGATTTCTCTTGGTGCTTGCCGACACCTAAATGGCTTGGAGGAAGTTGTGCAGTGATCTCTTCAAAGAAACTTGTGAAGAGATCCGAACAGGTTATAAGTGGTATGGTGCTCACTATATCCGAAGTAGAGGAAGAGCAACCATAGTGGACTTGATGTATTGAGGCTTATTCGTGGAGCCAGTTTAATCCATTTGGGCTTATCTCAACATGGATTAGTGAAGATCGGTAAGTCTTCGATACCACGAGAAAAACATCGATTGTCTCCATTGTGGTTTACCCTTTTGTCTTTACTTTTCGTATTTACATTTCTAGCATTTTAGTCAAATTGAATTGTGTAGCTAGAAGTATATCTAGTATTGATAGTGCTTTGTGGTGTCTTAGTGAAACCTAGAACATTTAGGCTTTAATTATGCAAAGCATTTTTATTTAAGTTCTTACTTACTAAAATTATGATTTAACTAAATTATTTAAAAACCTCCTATTCACAACTTTTAGTCGGTTATCCTTAATCATGCATCAACACCACCATTGAAGCTGTTATCGCAATATGCTGCGCCGCCAACCAAATCAATGTCATCACACGTCGCTACTTGACAAGCGTTACCACCGCCAACAGGAGACATTGTCGCTCACTACAATCATCACTATTGCCAAATCCGGTCGCCATAACTTTGAGATGACTAGAGAATTTGGGAATACTATTTTGGGAGTTTATTTTAGGGGAATTGACTTGGTAGTATTTCATGGGATGAAAGTATAAGTTTTATTGTGTTAGTTAGGACGATTTTAGTTTAGGGGTAATATTACCCAGTTTTATTTTTATTGTTTTGGGGTCAAAATTAGGCAAACACCCATTCTTGGGGCTCCATTTTCTCCTTAGGCCAACATCTTCTAAACTACTTTTGACTTTCGAGATCCTACAAACTTACTAGATATGTCAAAGTTGCACGTAGATATCAAATTAAAGTTACGTGTGCTAGCGTCGATCTTACAAAATAAAGAGGAAAACGTCAAACTCAAGACTATATGAAGGAGACAATGTATTTATTGTTGAGAATGTATTATAGTGGGTGCTCACTAATCAGAAAGAACAATGAGCGGTATTGCGTAACAATGTGGTGTGCCATCAATGTCCTCTAACTAAGCCTTATATAGTGCTGAAGAGATGAAAGTTGTCATTGTTGGAGATGTGCCTTGTTGGTTCATGGATAAACCATATGTAGGGGGAGCTATTGTCAACGACTCATCTCTTTGGCGCAGTTGAGGAGATGGTTCTTGTGACGGTTAATGTTGAACTGTTCACATATGGCATTGTTGCAAAAATTTTCAGTTTTGGCTCCTAGCACATGTTTTTTGCAAAAAATGATCCTCTCCCCAAGCTTGAAAGGCGTGGCAGGCGACACATATCATCTATCGCACCATCATAGCTTGGCAGGAGACATGGCACGTGGCACGGTGACCTGGTGTGGCAGGCAAACAGGCAGCGCGACTGGCAGGTGCACGTGTGAACATGGCAGCTGGCAAGCGCGTGGGAGGAGGGAATCTGATTCCTCATAAGACAGTGACAGCGCACGAGGGAATCATGTTAATGACATGACATGACATGACATGACACGACACGACAATGTGATGTGACGCGACATTAGATTTTTCATTTTTTTCGTGCATTAATTACGTTACGTTCGCGTGTGCATATAAAAAGCGACCCATGGTCGCATTATTGTCGAGCGAGAGAGAGCACAACCAGGGAGGGGAAGGAAAGAAAAGATAGAATTCCTACCAAGCGAGAGCACAGAGAGGCAGCGTGGCTGCGATTTACCATCCTTTGCAGTTGGAGGCATGTGGAGCTAGTGATTACCATTGGAAAAAGGTATAGTTCATTTGTATAAGAGCAATGCGCTTAATATATTGTCAGCATTTCATTGGCGTAACTGTGGTTTTGTAATGTGGAATGCGCTAAGTAGCCATATTTAGTTGACGGATGTGTTTCTGTAAGTAGCCATGTTTATTTATTATAAATAGCTATAGAAATAAGGACCGAAAAATAGCTAAAATATTTTTACGTATGTCCAAATGTATATATTTATATCTCTCTCGCGTGATTACAGAATGGCTATTATCCAAAGATATGGTCTTATTTCCCGAAACTAAAAAGCAAAAGCTTTGTTATATCTTTAAATTGTTAGTAATACCCTCCTGTCCAACAGTAGATGGTTGGATCAAATGACATTGGGCCATAGGACTACTTCACACATGGAGAGGACGAATGAGAGTTTGTTGACATACTGCGTGAACTAATGTAGGACCTACATTACTAGCACCATCCCATCTTTAGGAAATGGAAAACCTAGGAAGGAAATAGGGAGGCCGAGATGATGAAAGACTTCCTGTACGCAAGGGAAGACAAGTACACCCCCGCACCTTCCACATGGAGCACCTGAGGAGCACTTCCACCAACGCCCTTCAGGACACTGCCCACTTGGCTTGTGCTCACCTGTGTGGGATCCACAAGGCCGAGATGTTCAGCAAGACGTTTTGCTAGTATCCATCGCTCTGGGAAGGAGTACGCTACGGCGAGACATTCGTCCCCAACTCTAAGGACGACCCTCCCCTGACCTACCAGGTCCAGCTCATCAGAGCTATCGGAGCCACCTACAATGAGGCTCTAGAGGAGATCTTGGACCTCCGCCAGCTCCTCACCACTAGCTACAGCCAGGTCGGGACTCTCTGCGCTCAACTCACTAAGTGTGAGAAGGCCCTAGCTGTAGTGCAGCGTGAGAGGGATTTCACAGTCGTCGAGCTCGAGCAGACTGTAGTAGCAGTGGTGGTCCACGCTCCAACTCCCCTGGACCCCCATCATCACCACCAACCCCACTTTGACTCAGCCACTCACGCAGGACTACGCTTGAGCAACAGCGCGTGTAAGAGCGTGCAGAGCCCTAGTCCGCTGATCATCCTCAACATTGGAGAAACCATCCGAGGCTGTAGTTGCTTCCGCTCAAGCTTAGCTAGCTATAGTAGCTCTCGTTCTCGCTCCAGTTCACCCATGTACTAAAAAGTAGATGTGTAATATGTATTGTATTATATCCACAAGGCATAGCACATCCTAAGTACCATGTGCAACTTGACAAATATATTATAAATGTTATGTAGCCATCTTAGGTCTTATGGTTTTTAATTTGTTTTTCTATTCGCCTGGTTCTCAGAATCCTTTCTTGAGATATCCGTAAATGGACAGTACGCACCGGCTTTTACAACGATTTGACAATACATATCAGCTTTTCACAGCCAGCGGACAGCACGCGCTGGCTTTTCATATAGTTTAACAATATGTGCCAACTTTTTGCAGCCAACGGACAGCACACACCTGCTTTCATAGAGATTTGATAATACGCACTAGCTTTTTACAGCGAGCGGATAGTACGTACCAGCTTTCTTAGTGGTTTGACAACATGCACCAGCTTTCCACAACCTATGGACAATACTTACCGACTTTCTCAGTGATTTGACAACATGTACCATCTTTCCATAGCCAGCAGACAGCACACATCAGCTTTTTCAATTATTTTATAACACATACCAGCTTTTCACAGCGAGTAGACAGTACACACTAGATTTCACAGTGATTTAACAATACGTACAAGCTTTTCGCAGCTAGTGGATACCACGCACCAGCTTTTTTAGTGATTTGACAACACGTACCAACTCTCACAGCGAGTGGACAGCACACACTACCTTTTCTAGTGATTTGACAATATGTACTAGTTTTTCACAGTAAGCTAACAACGTGTTCAAGCTTTACTCCCGAACAGTGTGCACTGACCGCCTATAAAATATGGCCAGCCCCCACTACCAAACCCAACACTCCAATCGCGCTGATCTCAAAAATAAGGGGAGAGAGGGAGAAAAGAGGAGAGATACAGGACATCATTGCGTCACTGGTAGGGATGTCGAACTACGGAGAGATGCCTCGCAATTAGAAGTGGGTGGCCAAGAAGGGATCATACCCCAATAATTCTTGCAAGGATGCACCCGTGCCGCTGGAGTTTCCACAGTCGTAGTGTGGCCGCGGCAATCCAAAACATATTATTCAGTCCACACAACCGACAACTACTGGTCGGGCGTACTACACGTGCACCAAAGTTCTTGTAAGCACGTATTTGCTATTTCACATTGCATATTCTATTTCTCGTATCTCTAACCCACTCCATCCATGCCAGCAAACCACATAGCACTGCTACTTCTTCCAATGGATAGAAGGCCCGTATATGTACGACAGGGCATTCATCGAGCAAAAATACATAGTCAACTACCCGATGGAGCATGAGAGATTCACATGTTGGAAACTTTACGACCCAGATGACAGTGGAAAGAACAAGGGTAAGGTGTCGATGGTCCCTCAAGCCTCCGCTAAACACCAGGTTATCTTCAACTGGAACAAACTTACACAAGTTGTAGAAGCTAAGTATTGAGCTTGGTTCGCAAGGCCTAAAGCTCACGCGAGAGAGAAGGGAAAGGCGCCGATGGATCCAAATATGTACGATGACTGACTGGAACCATAGCTTTCGAAAGGTGCACATGTATCTTAACTGTAGTTGGGTTTGATGATTTGCGCATGTTGCTACTTGTATCGTATGAGTAGTGAGGCAAACATACACATCTAATCAAACTCCACGCGCTATGTAATTCACACATTCATTGCGAACTGCTTTGTCGACCTACACATGGTCCATTACGATAATTATTTGCAAAAACGTATCTTTACTACTTAACACAGAGAGTTTGTAATGGTGGTTCATCTACCCCTCGATCCCCCTTGCACCTTTCTAAAAAATTTCTACACGCACGCGAATAAAACATAATAGGATATCTTAATGTGTATCAAAGCATGCATTTTTAAGTAGTTTGCATGGTGAAGTATTTTTAAAAGCGAGCTAACGAGTTGAGCTAGAATAAAATCCAAATTAACAAATATAACTGAAATAATTTTGAATCGAGTCAACGAGTTTTTTTCCACCCTTGCCATTTTTTCCATCCTGGCCTTGCCCGCTAGCCAAGCCAGCTGTCAAGCGGGCTAGCTCGACAGCAGCCTGTCGAGCCGCCACTGCCTACTAGCCACGCCACCCGTTCACCTACCGTGCCAGCTCACCGTGCTACGTGCCACACCTCTTGCTAAGCTACGATGGCATGTCAGGTGATATGTATTATCTATCATGTCTTCCGAGCTTGAAGAAGAGATCTTTTTGCAAAAAAAATATGACAGAGGGCCAAAGCTAAAAAAAGTTACAATGGTGTCATACGTGGGAAAAGTTCGTTTATTTCAGGGACTGTTTCATGTGTGCTATCACCGGTCGGAAGGTGGGTCCATCTACCATACACTAAAATGAACTCCATGACTAGTGTTACATGTGTGCTTTTCCACGATAGCACGGTGCAATCATAGTGGATACGGATGGATATCGCTTATTCTGTATCATATTCTATATTTTTTCGTTGGAATCGGAGTCGGATACGGATAATATCGGATATCTATTTCTCCATTCCGTATCCGTCTCATAATCTTTCGGACGGCGGTCGGACGAAAATTATCTGCTTTTTTACACAGGATATTAGACAGTATGGTACAATCAGAGCAAATATGGACAGACTAATTACTGAGATGTTGATGGACGATTTTGTACTCCCGTCTGCTTAGATGTGTCAATCTGCCTATATGTTATCTTGTTCCTATGTAAAGTCACAACAGACTTCCTCATATCACTTGACATGCCGATAGATACGGATGGATATCACTTATCTCGTATCATATTCTATATTTTTTCTTGGAATCAGAGTCAGACACGGATAATACCATATACCCATCTACTATTTCCGTATTCGTTCGTAAGTCTTTGATCGGTTGGACGGACGAAAATTATCCGCTCTATTTGCACCGCTACACGATAGGCTATAAACCATATGGACATACGGATATATGATAAACCTTGTAGCTTGAATACATATCCGATCAGAGGGACTACTCCCAGGATTCCGACTAGGATTCTTTATGAAATATCATGTTTAAGCTTACTATATTTATTATGAAATATATATTGTCCTCGTCAAGCTGTTTGAGCTCCACAAAACATCTACTCATTAGTACCAAGTGTGATGGCCATGTAACACTACCACACAATGCAATAATAGATTAAACCAAAAATCAATTTACCCCTTGGAGAAGTTGGAATAAGTGTTCATCAAGACGCTAGTCAAACGATTGACAGAGGTCTAGCGCCTAATCGACGCTTAGGCGGACAAGACGGGAGGGTGACATCTAGCACATAGGTGACCGCCTTGGGAACAGAGGTTAGAACATTCCCAAAAATATACCCTCCCGAGGACTGAGCCATAGCTCGATTGGCTTGGTGCAAGGCTGTTTGTCCATCTATCCGGGTTCTATCCTCTAGGATCACACTTGCACATCTTATCCGAATAATTAAAATGTAGTATACATTTGCATACTTGTTCAGTAGAAAAAAAAGTGTGCACATGCTCTGTAAAAAAAGTGTGCACATGCTCCGTAAGGCCTTGGCGCCTCATAAAATTACCAAGCGTACGCTAAAGGCCATGCACAAGTGTGTACGATGATATACGTGGGGTGTGAGTTGTACGTGCGTCTCCCTTATAACCTTAAAAAATATCCAGTGAATTGCGTGAACGTCTCCCTTGTAACCTTAAAAAATACCCTACTCATGTGAAATTTGGACACATCTGGCACTATAGCAATCTAAAATTCCAAATTTAGCTCCCGGTGCAAAAATTCCAAAATCGCCCCTTCCGACCATGAGATTACCCGGCGGCGACACGTGGCGATCTGTTCACGGGTCGTGCGGTGCTGCATCAGACGACTGCCGCTTGCTCGCTACGCGGCCGCACGACTCCGCCTCCCCGACCGCGACGATCCCGCCTCCGCCGCACGACCGCCTCCGCCGCATGATCATGGTGCCGACCGCACGACCCTCACTGCACAAAATTTTTGTTTAGAGTTTGATATATGTATTTAGTATAAGAATTTATATGTATTATTGAGTTATTTACAATAAAAATAAATTTGGATATATGAAATGTTGTTTCAAAAATTTGAATTTCATGTAGAGTCCAGTTTATAGCTTGTGTGATTTTTGTTGCATTTTAGAACATTTAAAATTTTGTTTGGTAGAGTACGAACGAAATATGTGTGAAGTAATGATTGATGTATTTGTGATTTTTGTAGATTGCTGACCGTGAAAAAAATGTTGAACTGACAATAACAATTTTCGATCATGGTATGTTGTTTTATTGTAGAAAATTTAAAGAAATTTTTTGAAAACAACCGTGATAAGAACAATTAGGCGAAAGGAAGGAAAGTGATATTTAACAATGGGAAAATGAATGCGAAAAGATGAGGAGATTTTATGTCGATAATTAAAATACACTTCGTAATAAATGATATGTTGAACTAGATGTGAAGTAACGATTGATGTTGTGTTTTTTGTAGATTGCTGACCGTGAAAAATATGTTGAACTGACAATTTTGTAGGAAGGCGACTTGAGTCAGTCCCCTGTGAGTTTGTAGAGTTTTGTGAGTTTTGTACTTTTAAACCGGAAAAAATTAGGAGTAGTTGTAATAAAAGTTTATGGTCATCAGATGTTGTAGGTGCGTAAAAATTTTGAGATAATTTTTTGAAGAGCTATTGACTGTAGAACGATCGATACATACAATGGTAAGTGATATTTTGATTTTAGTGAGAATTAGTGTACGGAGAGAACCAGTATATTAATATTGGTAAATGACTTGCAATCTGAATCATTGAATGCGAAAGACGAGATAATAAACTTCATAATACAGTTGGGAGTAACATGCCGCGTACATTTTTATTACATGCATAACATATAGCATGATATGCGACTAATCTACCCAACTGCTCGTACGACCTACTGTGTGGACCGGGGCCACTTTCCCTTCCTTGCCCGCTCGACGTTGAACTCCTCCGCGGCCTCTTTTGCCTTAGCCGCTATTTCCTCTTTCTCTCGGCTCCTCTCGCGAGCCTCCCGCCTCCCTCCGCGCACGACGAGATGGGCTTGCGAGTCGCGTTGTATACGCAGGTTTGCTCATGGGCAAGCGCCTCCCTCAAAGAACTCCTTGTCCTGCTTGACATTCCACCTCAAGTCGATGGTCCATTGGTCGCCAGGGTGGATCTCAAGATCGATCCATTTACTGGAGCCACATAGGGCCCGGAGACCGCAAAAGAGGGGAGAGATTGTTAGTACGTGGTATGAAGGAGAAAATATCGGGAAAAATGGTGCATGTGTTCGTTACCGGTTCCCGATAGGATGAGGTGTCAAACGCAGCGGTTGGGGTATTCAAGGGAGTAGTTTGCGCAACCCCGAACGCATACCCGTGGTGATGCGTTCGCTCGATTGATGAACTTGCACGTGTCCCCGCACCAACAAAGGGGGTGTCTCCCCTCGTGGGAGTTGAGGCGAACGCCATTGGGGACGTCCGGATGGGGTTGTTGCTACGCCGCTCATTGCGGGAGTCGACCTCGTAGCAGCAGCAGCCTTTGCTTGTTCCTCGCGAGCCGCAGCCCTTGCTATGTTGCGTGTCTCCTCCCATTGTGCCTTCTTGCGGACTCCTCCTTAGCCTTCCGCCTAGTTTCATTTATCTTGTCCGTGAATTCGCCAACTCTTGATATTATTGTTGTTCATTTTGACCGAGAAGGATGTAACATGTAGAGTTAGATGGTGTAGTGCTCTCTTGCGCACGCATTGCACATCAATTTATAAGGCGAAGGGTAGCCATGTGTATTTTTGTGGTCACGCGCAAAGATGACCTCTTTGTCACGTCATTGCGAAAGTCGGCCTCTTTGTCACGCCATCGAAAAGTCGACCTCTTTGTCACGCCATCGCGCAAAGTGGCCTCTTTTGTCACGCCGCGCAAAGATGACCTCTTTGTCACATCGCCGCGAAAGTCGGCCTCTTTTGTCACGTGAATCGAGCAAAGCGGCCTCTTTGGTCACATCATCGCGCAAAGTCGACCTCTTTGGTCACATCAATGAGCAAAGCTAGCCTCTTTGTCATGTCATCGCTAAAGTCGGCCTCTTTTGTCACTTATGCATGTAATGATATACAATTTTGAACCGAGTAGGCATGATTTCCTGTTCTTTCTATATGCGAAACTAATCAATTATGCGATATTCTTTGGAGCAAGCATGTGTGGGCAACATTATGCACTCTATTAATTTGTAGTTTAGTGAAGCACCGATACGCAATACCGCTCATACCGGTAGTCTCAAGTGCAATGATATGACTAGGCAAACACAATACAAGCATAATAATAGGATTGCATAGACCGTAGAACGCGTGGGTCTATTACATTTTTCACTGGGTGTAGCGTTGTTGTTTCCCCTTTCTATTGGGCCACGAGGATGGCTCACGCATCATTCTTCCCGTCACTCTTGGTCTTGAGAGCTCCTCACGAGCTTGCGCGCATCCTCCTTGGCCTTCAGACGATTTACGCACCACGCGGCGCTCTCGCCAAGCCGCATCCGCCGTGCCACCGCGAGCTGAGTCATCTTGACAAAGTATTGTCCTTGTTTTCCACCTCCACCGCCCGGTCATTTGGCCATGCCGGCGACACCCGATCGACCCATTCGATGAACGTGCAAGCCTATGTGTGGCGTGGTAGATGTCATGGATCAAGTTGAAAACGAAACGAGAAACAAATTATTTAGTTGTCGTCGTTACCACGAAGTCGTTATCCGTGTCCGGACACTTGAAGAACCCACGGTAGTATTTGGCTCGTTGTACTCGATCCGTCCGGACTCCCAACATCGTCCTAAAGCCGCAATGGCACCGGGCGCTCATGCCACTCCGGCACTCCAAATGGGCCTGACCTCCGTGAAGACATTGTTGTGTAGTAGTATTGTGATGGCTTGAGGAGGAGATGTGGTATGGAAGACATAGGAGGCCTTTATGTAGGCATGTTAGCCGGTGCAAGGGCATAGTCCATGGCAAAAGTGTCGCATTTAATCTTTTCGCTTTTTCGTGATTACAAAGCAGCAATAAATGTTCCTATGTAGGCTTTTCGAGCCCTGTAGTCTCGTAATAAATTCATAGTTAGTAGCCTTTTCACCGTGTGCGGAACACTCGTAGACTTTTCCAGGATTCCAGTGTAGCAATAAATGTTCGTACGTAGGCTTTTCAGAGCCTGTAGTCTCGTAATAAATTCATAGTTCGTAGCCTTTTCGAGCCCAGTAGCGCCCACAAGGTGTCAAACTTCCGCTCGGTTCTCGCAGTCGGCCTCTTTGTCATGTCACCGCGCAAAGCGGCCTCTTTGTCATGTCATCGCGCAAAGCCGCCTCTTTGTCATGTCATCGCGCAAAGCTGCCCTCTTTGTCATTTCACTTCGCAGTCGCCTCTTTTGTCATGTCATCGCGCAAAGCCGCCATATCGCTTTGGTCATTGCGAGAAGTCATTCCCGTTCGGTATAAATAGCACGGTTGGGGTCCCATGGCATTGTACGCAGAGAACCCTGTAAATCGAACAACGAAGTACATTATCTTCCGTGGTGAAAATATCATGCTCGAAGCGGATGGACCAATCGAATTTGTCATCAAGGAAGACCTTCCCTTACAAAGAAGGGAGATCTTCGATGCACAGTACCGCTTGGTACCAAGGCGACGTGCTCAACCATCGTGGCCGAAATGTAGACACAATGAGTACGCTGTCGTGCAGGTCCTGGATGGCCCCTTCAATGGCGGGCGACGCTTCTTCCGATGCCCACGCCCGAGGTAGAAAGTAGTATTACTACATTTTTGTTATTACTTATGGACTCTCCATGTTTACCGCCCTTTCCGCAGATGGCAAAATGCGACTTATCCCGCTGGATTGACCCTCCTCATGAACGGTATATTGTATATTATGTGGATACATTATGGCAGCGAATATTGGAGTTGGAGGACCGAATCGAGACTCTCGTGAGGATAACAACCACCTCCGCCAACAGATGCAACGCGAGAGGGCAACGAGGAGGTCGTCAACATAGGAAGCTCTTATGATCCAACATGTTGTCGCACGAACCCTAGTTGCATATGTGTGCCACTTCCACGACGGCCACCACGTCCG
Source organism: Bonia amplexicaulis (assembly GCA_036346245.1). Classification (NCBI taxonomy): domain Eukaryota; kingdom Viridiplantae; phylum Streptophyta; class Magnoliopsida; order Poales; family Poaceae; genus Bonia; species Bonia amplexicaulis. The sequence continues at coordinate 19,554,365 of CM070751.1, read as the reverse complement.
AGACGCCCGAGCAACACTCCATGTGGGTGCCACGAGGCTCGTTTGACATATAGGCAACGAGGTGTATGGTTGTACCTTGAAGCAGTACGAACGCTTTCTACGATATGGAGTAGACAGAGTGATTAAGTTAGTAATATGTCGTATTTAATTTCTTGCCTGTAGTAGTTGACATCATTTACATACGTGCAATGTATGTGTTGTTTCTTGTTGGCGCGTCGTGACCTGTCAGATTCTCGTGGGCTCCATGACTTTAGGCCCCGAGCCTATAAGAGGGAGGCATTCCTCACCTAGCCCCCGCATTGTTCTCCCTCACCTCGTGAATTGCTTCTTCCGATGTGTGTACATTTCATTCGTGCTAACCCCCGCACGCCGATATGAGTCGCTTCACCACCTCGTCATCGGCACCACGGTGATTTGCCCAAATGCAACACGGTTGTCGCGTAAGACCTCACACACGGCCACGAATCCTGGCCGCCACTACTACAAGTGCCCCTTTCACTCGGTTAGTACGATTGTTTCGATTTCATTCAAATCGCGGGCATGTTTGACAATATTGTTCTCCGAACGCAGAAGCCCCGGTGGTTGCCGATTCGGATGTGGGAGGATGAAATGGGCATGAGGACCGACATTGCGAGGCATGAGAGAGTTGTCGGGGGTACCGACCCCGCCGAGATGCGCCATCGCTTTGATAGACCGGAGTGGAAGATTAATTTAATGTTGTGTGCTATTTTCTTTCTTGTGTTTATTGTTATCGTTAAGGTGTAGTGTTGGAGGTTATTATTGTGTTTATTGTTATCGCTCGTCTTAGTGTTTGGAGGGTTAATGTATGTTTCTGTGAATCAAGCTATAAATAAATAATTTGCAAAACATGCCATGGATATGTATTACACATACGTACATTTCATAAATAGTTACAACAAACTATTACAAAAGGTCATTTCGAATTACAAAAGCTCATTATGGATCTCGCTGCCGCCTCCTGACGGCGATGTGCTCCTCGTGAGAAGGTGAACCTGCTAGGGAGTGCGGTGCATCTCAAGGTCGCATCGCTGAGAGCCGGCCACAGGGTGGGCGGTGCCACCGCCCTAGGCCCCAAATTTACATAGGCCCCAAGTAAGTAATTTATTATTACATTTGTCCACTTTATGAACTTTGAGATATTCTATATAAGTTATTTTAGTGCATTGAATATTATCTTCTTAATCGATGTGTATTTATAAGACTATATACGTATATAGAAATATATATAGATATTTTGAGAGAGTGGATTAGGCCTCCGTGATTAGTACTCGACCTAGGCCCAAAAACTCGAAACAGCCACACAGATCGCGAGGCCTCGCGTCCGAGGTGGTGCCGCGACGATCGCGTGGGGAGGTCCGCTTGATGGCCGAGAATAGAGCTAAGCCAATCGGTCGACGAGGGTCTATGTCCCGCCGAGATGTCACATCTGAATTACGCCATGCAGCGTTGTTAGTAATAAATAGTAATATCAAAAGGCATTTACCGTGAGGCCGAAATGCCGGCGACCCACCGTACTCTCGCACTGTAATCTTGGTAGGTATGGCCAAACCACTCCTCCCGCTCCCGCAGTCGGATCGACCACCATGGGCGAACGCGGCAACGCACCTCCGACCGCCGTGTTGAGTCGGGTCGCCGTCGCAGATCGTGCCTGCCGGCCAGCGAGATTGTTCGCCCCCGCATCTCCGTGATGACGATGGCTGCAGCAGGTGCTATCCCGCCGCAATTGCCGCAAGAAAATATGGGGTTAGAGATAAATGGCAAACGAGTGCATGAACAAATAGGTCGCAAATCACGCATCACGCCCGAATCGCGTGGACGACGAGCGAGCGGCGGGTCGATCGGCCGGACGACGACGTGCCGATGATGGACGTGTTGATGGCACCGCCGACGGTGCCGCGGAGGGTGGTGGTGGTCGCCCGTCCGCGACCGCGTCGTGCAACAACGTCATCTCTCGGCCGAGCACAACCGATGGTCCGTATCGCGAACTGGCGTCATCATAGATGCTGTGCATCGGTGAGCAGCGATCAATCGAATTTGCCCTCCCACGATGGAGAGCCCGAGCCCTCGCCGTGGATACGATGCAATCGGCCGAACCGCAGCTACACAAGTAACCGCTAAAACATAATAGTGCATATGTTAATTACATACTAATCTCTTACCGCCTCGCCGTGCCGTGCCGCCGATGCTTGGCCCGACCCGCCTCAAAGCAGCCTCGTATGATCTCAATCGACGCGTGGCGGCGCCCAAGAAGCCCATCGCGGGTGCGTGGAACGTACCACTCAAGGTATGTGCTATACGTGCCGAGGTCGCACGGCCGGTCTCATCCACAACCATCGTGTCCGCGTGGTCACGCCACATGTCCGCCCACCCCGCTGTACGCCTCCGCCTTCGCTCGCCTCTCCTCGATTGCCCGCAAGTTAATTGAGACATCCACAATTAGTAGGGGCACAAAGTAATGCATTAATTAAAGTTACCGTGAAATCACATACCGGTGGGTGGTGGGTGCAAGAGGCGCCCCGGCAGGTGGGACAACTCGGTACATGCCGAATCGCCTCATGACTCGCCTGCGGGTTGTATGGCTCGACGCAGTGAGAGAACACCAAGTGGCAAGTCGTCAACCAAGACATGTGATCCCGCCCGCACCGTGATGATAATCCGTGGGGGCCGTGTCCATAATGAACGGTGGAGTCCATGGCCACCGACTATCTCTACCTCGTGGAGTGTCTCGAACATGTTGTGGAACTCCGCACGCACGTCTCGGCCTCCTTAGCCCACCGCAACCGAGCATGTGTCCAACGCTGCACCCATGGTGGGCCCATCGACGGGTCGCTCCATTACCAAGGCCGCATAAATGCGGGTGAACTCGTCTGGTGCATGTATACCAAAGTACGGCCGCCAACGGGAAGTGTTCCCACGACCACAATCGAAGAAGAACGTAGCACACGGCTAGGACCGGCTCACGGCCGTAGTATCAGTGAGGCATCACACAAACCTCGGTATGTGGCGCTAAGAACAGCTGATCCCCAGCTATAATGTGGCACCTCACCAGGCCAGCCATCCGCCAAGGACTCCGCTAGATGTATGTAGCTAGGTCGATCAATCTCCGGTGGTGCTAGGAACAAGACCCACCCAACGTAAATAGCAGTGCAAGAACGGTGTGTCCGCACCGTCCTCATGTGCGACAATGAGGACATGTCATGTACCGACGAAGCCGACCATGTGGCACACCACCACGTTGTCCGGATCGGATGACCGAACCGAGCCGATGGACCTTCCAATCTGCAGCCTTCGGGGTGGCACTACAAAGAAGACTACGGAGGGTAGACCTCAAAGCATTGTCACATCCCGCAGAGTAACCGCCATCTCTCCCCAGCGGAAGTGGAACGTGTGAGTCTCCGACCTCCAGCGATCAACAAGAGCGGACAGCAACGGCGCATCAAACTGCAACGCGTGCGGTACATCCAACATGCGGGCAATGGGCAGCAGCCCGGTGTACCGCAAGAGTGGATGTACCGGTCAAGAGGCCGCTTCTCTGGGGCCCTAAGGATCAAGCTCTGAGGCCCGCCTCCGACGACCACGATAGGCATCGGTGCCGCTCATCCCACCGGGGTCAAGCAACTCGTAAGCCATCTCCGCCAAAGAAGAAAAATAAATGAGTCTACATTGATAATATAATGTGCAACAAATGACAACATAATTAATAAAGAAACGAACGACGTGACACGCACACAAATATGACCTGCATAACATCTACACATACATAATGTACAACCACAACATACATAATGTAGAAAAATATAAAATGTGCGTGACATACAGACATAGAACCAACAATACATCGTACATCTCCTCAATAATGAAAGGGACCTCGCAACACATGGCGTTAGCGGTATCGCAATGCATAGAACACATCAACAACACATGGAACGAACCAACATGGAGTACAACAAAATATTGTATGTGCTACTACGGAGGGTTGCTTGATGTCGGCTGTTTGGGCACCGGCCGAGGAGTGCCCAATCGCCTTGCATAGCCTACACTTTGGCCACCGAACTCGATCCCCACGCCGTCCGTCATCCATGTCATTGCGGATGCGACGGCTTTGTCGTCTGCCACGATCGACATGCTTCAGTGCATCATTTGGTACCCACTTTACCTCCCTTGGCCATAATTCTCTGTAGTGCATATATACCCCGTATGAATGAAACTCTGCACTCCAGGTTGCATACAAGTGCTGCATGTCGTAGTACTGGAGAGATGTACTGGGTCGACGCTTGCTGCCATACCGCGCAGGCTGCATACACATGGGAGCACGGTTTGTGAAGAAGTCAGGGCTTGTTGCAGTGCAAGATGCTTTGTCATCAATCGTGCATACGTGTTTGCGATCCTCCGATGTGACCCATGACGATTTCCGCCGAGGCGAACCTCGAACTTGTTCCTTAGGCCATCAATGGGTCGAGCAATGTGGGAACGACTCTTCTCCATCTTTTTCCCCATATACCTGCATTACCTCGTAGTATTGCTTGTTTTCGCCGAGGTGCTTCTTCGCCATCATGGCTCTATTGACAAAATACCCGACAAGACGGTTCCAGCCTCGTCCACGATTGCCGTGATTGGTAGAGATCCGACGCCTTCAAGACTCCGTTGTAAACCTCCACATATTAGTTGTCATGATCCCATACCTCGCCCCGGTTTCGTGCAACAAAGACCACATCTCCAAGTCGTGCATTTGATTGAACCCATTGTGTGAACACCCCAACTCTTGTGGAGCCTCCTCCACGGCCGGCTCGTCGGACATGCTTGCTAGCCTCCCGATCGAGTTGCCTCCACAAGGTGTCAAACTTCCGCTCGGTTCGGACACATAGCTTCTTAAACATCTTCATTAAGTCCTTGCTACGAAACCTTCAGGAAGTTCACGCAAGATGCCTCATGCACCAACGGTTCTTCGATCATTCCACCGGAAGGGGGTCTGCTCCATTCGCATCGTCGCAACGCAGCAAGAAGCCCGCATTGCGGTCCGAGATGATACACACTTCGGACGACCTTGCACTATGGCTCGCTTCACATTGGCAAGGAACCAAAGCCGCCTATCCGTATTCTCATTCTCCACAATTGCGAATGCCACCGAGTAATCGGTCATTTGCGTCCGTCAGAATCGCGGTGAGGATAGTACCCTTGTACTTGCTGGATATGAACGTCCGCTTATCGTCAAGACCGACGGCACGACCAAGCCTTGTATCGCTCGATGGAAGGCCCGAACACTCATCAAGAATATAACGCTCGGGCTCTCGTAGGATGAACCCTCTCCACTGTTAATGTACGTGCTCGATTTGATTACGTGATTTGTCGCAAAGATTCTTGGGACCAGTCGTGCGCCTCCTCGTCGTCCCAAACATACGGTGCAAGACCTTCGTTTACCTCCATGCCTTCTTGTAGCTCACCTCAATCCCTCCGAATTTGCTACTTCGCCATTATAACCTTCGGAGAATGGATACATCTCGCCACGATGAGGTGGCTCACCACTCGCAACATATGTCGATGTCATGTTGCGGTGCCTACGCATCGCCCCGCAAGCTCGCAATCGTGATCATGCAAGACCGTTATCCGAACTCGCAAGGCGCCTTGAACCGCTGTGCACGAACTTTGCCAAGACAGACGCGTCAACACACTTCACAATGTACGTGTCTGGGTTTGACCTGTGCACCCGATACGTCCGGCTCATGTTCACGGCGTATCTAGCAATAGCTGTTGGGACAAAGACTTTATTACGGAAGCACCGCCCCAAAATGAGTGTGCCTCGCCGAACCCCATTCTCCTCCTCCGCCAGGCGTAACTAGGGATGCCGCCGTTGTCGCCCGGCCCGGATGACACGTGACGCACCGCTCGGTGGTCACAACACCACCTACCACCCTCCAATTGCAGCCGCCATCATCGCCCTCATGTAACTGTTTGTTTCTCATCCTCCTCCTCCTCGCGCCCACTTCTTCCACCGTCCCCAAGGTACTCATGATACCAATACGGGCGCCCACCACCTCTCGACACCTTCATTGGCCTGGAAATTCTCCGCACGCCTCCTGAGGTCTTCATCACCCACTTCCTCGCCCACATCTTCTCCCGAGCGTCTTCACGACCGCCCAAGATGAACCCACCACTACATCTCGCACCAACAGATTAGAACCACCCATGGCGATGATTCTCGTTTTCCACGAACTCGACATATACCATTGGTCCGGCATATATCGCAACATCGTGGTTGCACACAACCTCCATGTAGTTGGCCCACAAGGCATCGTTGGTCACCTTCGAGTTGCCACATTCTCTCCCGCATCACCACCATTGAGGCATAGACCGCCTCGATCCGTAACTTCTTCCTTGCGGTATACCGATCGAACGCCGAACGGACACACCTCCGTAGGTCGACAAGCTCATGGCGTTGGGACCGGTGCCCGGATCACGGTCCGGTCACAATTAGACAGTCCGCCCACACGCCCGTCACAGACGAGACCACTCCCGTAGAATACGAACAAGTCTTGAATGTCACCATGGCACCTAACATAAGTGCACAATCAACCATCTCAGACACAACATGCAATAATCGATGTAACATTGTATGTCACCACAACCCCATTGTAACATTAATAAAGCAAAGATTTCATACCTCTTCGTACCTCCTACAAAATCGATTAGTATTTGTTTTGTATTTGTAAATCTACAATTTATTTGTAACTATTTTACTTCCAAATTGTAACATACATCAAATTACACATTCATTTCAATTTTATTTCCAGTGTTCTTATTCATAGATCTTACTTTCTAATTGTAAATTTTCTTTCCTAAAATTGTACTTAACGCCTTCCCACTAACCAATTTCATTTCCATTTTTTCCGATTAATGCAAAATTTCCATTACTTCTTTTCCTTCCTTTCTTTTCTATATTTCACTTAATGTGGCTTTCACTTACCAAAGCGTGCATAAATCAACAAAATAAATCTTTGTAATTTCATATCCTCAGTTTATTTAATTTTACTATACCTTCGTACTACTTTCCTGATATTTCCATTATAATAATCCAAATTTATTCTCAATTTTAATTTTACACGTTGCCTACGGTCATTCACTAAGCCTACCAATTATACAAATTGTCTCTAATCTAACTGATGTTGCTATCACCTGCAAATACTCCAACATAAATATTTTCTTTTTCAACACCTACACATGTACGCACATATGTTCACCAAAAACTAACTACATTACAATACGTAACTTCGACAAAAAAGTACGATATTTTCTACACTATAATACATCATGCATCATATATAGATATTTACCTACAAAATCTACACCGTATGAAAGATTGGCTTATAAGAACATTAACAAAAGACAGTTTGCCTAATTACGGCTAATGACATTCACGTAAAAATACTTGCATGGGGACAGAATTACCTCTTTTGAAGCTCGCAAGACGATCTACAACTTTTGTATTTGCAAAATCTGCTAACTCCAAACAAAATCAACTCAAAAATCTGGGTTTACACTTTTATTTTCCTCCCTTCACTCCCTCTCTCGCTACTGCTCGCTTCAACCGCAAAGGAGAAGTCTGCACCGTATGCTCACCAAGCCACCCAAGGGATTTAATTGCGAACACCCTCACCGGTAGACAAAATTGAAGGGCCATATCACATGCTCCCGACGCGTGTATGAGCCGCATGCAAAAAGTGCGAAATTTGCTCTTCGGCGGACGGATTGACCGCAGAAAGCATGGTCGGGAGGAATCACCGTGAACGCGCCCGCCGACAAATAATTGGCGCCACAAGAGAGTCGTGGCGCCGGACGTGAGACGTGCGGTCGAGCTCGACCGCGCGGTGGGCGGCAGAAGTCGCAGATGCAGCACCGCACGACCACCGAAGGAACAATGCGGTCGTAGGGTATCGACCGCACGACCGCACGTGTCGCGACGGTGCGGGTCGTGCGGTCCCGCGGTCGGCGGTGGGGCCAAATTTGGAATTTTTCGTTCAGGGTCAAAATCGAATTCTAGTGTGCAACAGTGTTACATGTATCCAAAATTCTACTCATGTTTCTCCTCTAACATCAAATCCAGCATTCATGAGTCATGACACTGAGATCGCACTCACAGTCACGTCCCCTTGTAACCTTAAAAAATACCCTACTCATGTTTCTCGTCTAACATCAAATCCAGCGCTCATGAGTCATGACACTGAGATCGCACTCACAGTCTTGTTCTTAGGCCATGTTCAAAAATACTTTGTCTTTTAGATTTTAGCTAAAATAGTGCTGTAATTACCGTTGGCTTTTTCCAAGATATTTAATAAAATAAAAAAAAGAAAAGGAAAAAGAAAAGAAAATATTGTTATAGCTCTACGAATGATATAAAGAAAAAAAAGTTATGTCAATGTGTTCTAAACATTTTTTTGCTTCCGAAAGCCAGAAGTCATATGAACGTGACTAGAGGTGGGCATTAGATCATGCTGCTTCACAGACGACCGGACCCACTATTCTTCTGTCGTCATATACATACCGGCCGGCCCGATCACCCCACCGTGCAGTGCCGGCCCACCTCGCCTTCACCCATGCCCAGGCACGGTCCAAAGCATGTTATGCCAGCGTTTGTGCTGTGCCAGCCCAAACCTAGTCCAAAGTAACTATACACGACAAAGGCGGCGACAATGATGGTGGCGGCGGCCACCATCTTCATTTCTCTCGTACCCGCCTCGTTAAAAACTTGTTAAAATTGAATTAGTTGCGTAAAATATGGGCACGTACGTATAATATACTAGTCTTGTGGCGTACATGTGTGCTTGCTAAATGTAGGCATATACGATATGGGACCGTATTGTATGTTGTATATTTGTATAGATACTAAGAGTTTATCGGAGACTGTGAAAATTACAAGTGTGCCTTTCCTTGATGTTAGGAAGGTCCTGAAGTTTGAAAAGACTATTATATCTGTTAAACCTCAAACCAACAAATTGACAATACAATTAGCAATTGTTGCATGCAAGAATAAAGATGCGACATTTGGTCAAGCACCTTGTGTCTGCATATGTGTAATGAATTAATAACTCGAAAAGCCCAAGTAGCTCAGGACTCACCTCGTACTCTAGTCTCTGAGAGTCTGAGACTAGGCTACCAATCTACCATGGCCAGCAAAAGAGATACATGCATTAGCTATTTGAATGACATCTGAATGTGACAATATGACATAACTAGCTCTGCAAACAAATTCATCTTGAAAAAAAGGAGAAAGGAAGTCACATGTACATATTTAACCTGCAACGGAATGCTTAGAGTTAAATAACTGCGAAGAATAATTTTTATTAGACATACGCTTAATTTCTTTACTCATTTTTCCCCTTTCTTTTATGTTTTTCTTTTCTTCTCCTCTTCTCACTCTTTTTTTCTTCCTCCATTTTCCTCTTTTCTTCGGCCGAGCATTGTCCTTTTGACCTTATCCTCTTCTGACCTTCTGACCAGTTCGAACACCATACGATTCGTTGGACCGCACCGTGTCACCCAACGAACTGGCTTTCTAGACTGATCAGGCCCACCATTCATGGTGTACCGGCACAGCGTGATGTGTCCATAACATTCCTTGAGCCGCCTCTAAACGTGACGTTAAACGCACAGCGACATCTCACTCATTGACCAGCTCGGCCGGCCGGCTATGACCCCATGGCCACCGTTCTAGAACCATCCACGTGCCCAGCCCCAACGGTGGGTCCCGCACCACCGCAAACCCTTTCTCGCCCCATCGGTCCTGGGGCCGGCAGGACGGGGCAGCAACAGTTAACACGAAAAGGGCCTGGGCCCACCACCCGGTCTGCCTCTCGCATTTTGTGATTTGGCCTCACAGTTTTTTTCCTCTCTTTCTTACCTGCTACTATCACCACTTGTTCTTCCTCCAATCCGGTCAGTCTCCCCCATGTCCGATCGCTGTCCTATCACCTGTCTCGCCAAACGAGCTGCTGATGAGGGGCGCGGCGGCGGGGCCCGTCCGGGTAGCGTCCGGGAGAACGATCGAGACGTCGATGGCTCATGGTGGTCGGGCACTCGATACATCGGCGGATCGGGACCCCTACCTACCACCACCCGCGGCGCCTAGACCATTGTAGCTCAACACTGGCCTACTTACCTTGGACCGTGAAATAGTAGTATTCGAGCACGCATAATTGCAGTCCGTGCCTCCATGGCCAACTGGCCATTGTCGGCCGGCAAGTACGTGCGTCGTGCTACCGTGCCCCGCCTGCAATTATTGGGCCGGTTTGTTACTAGCCTAGCTGCTCGATCGGGGCAATGCAATAAAGCATTACTCCATCTTTCCGTTATATTTTTTCACGGTCTACCGTACATATGGACACAAAAGGCTAAATCTAACAAATATTAATGAGAAATAACTATATATATCTATATTAAAAGATATAACAATGTCATTTAACCTCTCGCAAAACATTGAATTAGAGATAGTGAGTAAAGAAGAAAATAACTATATGCTAGATTCTCTTAATAAATAAACATATTGAAATGAACACCCTCGCGACACTATAGATAGGTCATGGATAGCGAGCCGAACGAAGAAATCGAGAGTGCAATTGTCATTACCCGAGAAATCGGTGCAAGTGCAGTGTACACATCAGTAGTTTGTCTCTTATAGGATCGTTCGCTGATTGAGGCCCTGTTTATATTAGCTTCTAAAAACTACTTTTCTATAGTAACTAGTTTTAAATAGAAAATTTTTTAAGAAGGAGTCTACTAGTCAAGATTCAAGAAAAACGCTAGGCGCTAGACAGGCGGTGGCCCAGAGCCTAGCGCTAGGCGGACTAGGCGGCGCCCAAGTGGCTGGCTTGGCAACAATGCAGATAAGTTCATAACAAGAATAATATGATAAATTGAGTAAGCATCAACCATCAAATTGAGTAAGATAGAAGGGTAATTACCTGAAGAAATAAGATATGGACAATTTGATGTAGTCATGTATATTATCGCCCCTTCAAAAACTTGATGTAAACATGTATGTAATCAAATAATCATATAAACCTATATATTGTGAGAGAATGTATGAATGATTGATGAATGAATGAAAGTATGAAACATATACTTATGGTTTTGGAAGTCAACTTAATATTTTTTAGAACTAGTCAGCTTAATATTGATGGTTGCCCTAAAAAATAGCTTAATACTGATGTGGAGTAAAGTAGTGTCCCTACTCCCTACACACAATGTGTGTGTGAGAGAGAGACCTTCTCTAATTCTTTTATTCCTTCAGTCAATTCTTGCTTGCTGAGAAGTGCAAGCCCGAGCATGTAATGTGCCTACGAACACAGTAAATAAATTATGTCACTATAGACAACAGACTAAACATATTAACATTGTAAGGATAAGGTCAAGATGTTTTGCTCATACAGGAAAAAAACATCTACGTTACATGCAGTATCACATCAAGTTTTAATTGTGAGTTCAAGCCCATTTTAAAATGGCCATAACCAGTGTGAATTAAGATGGATCAAAGCTAGCAAACAGCAGATTCTGTAGCCTTTGACTTAGTTCGGTGCTTCCCCTGACTCTAGAACATCGTATCCTTAATACAACCATCTCTTGTTTTCTCACTTGGAGCAGTCGAGCAGAGAGGGGAGAAGAGTGTTGGAGCATAGAGGAAAGCACGGGAGAAGAGGGGAGAGGGGAAGGCGGTGGCGCCAAAGCCAAGAGGGGAAGACGGTGGCACAGAAGAATAGAGGGGAAGGCGGTGGCTCACATGAGCCAATTCCACAATACAACTATGAAGTTGTATATTCCACATTACAACTATGAAGTTGTATTTGCCTGCAAAATAACTTCACCACAATACATTGCATAGGTATGCAAATGATCTTTCAACAATGCAATGCATATGAATGCGTATGCTCCATAGCTCCCTTACCCAACAAGGTAAGAGTGTGCATCGTATTACGGCAATATACGATGATGTACCGGTACGATCGCGGCTAAGTGCAGCGACATCCACATGTGCAAATGTCATGATATGATAATCATAAACCACATGAATTCCAACCTCAAAGGAGCATCAACATGCTCACAACATATCCACAACCACATATCCACCACATATTTGTTTTCATATTCCGCATTAGCACACTAAATAAATTTCCACATGATTACGAGCAATTTATCCAACGCATCAATTGATCAATAATTGCTACCATCACAACCACAAGCATTCACTAATAATACTACCACTTAGACCACAATATACTCGTAAAGTTTTCTACCCCACAACTGTATTGATTCATCAAGAACAATTCCGCATATCCACAATTAAATCATCAAGATCATAAACAATTGAATTCTTAAAAATACTACCATCTGGACCACATTAAGGAAACATGTAACAATGACATAGCACCTCAAATTTAAAGAATTAATTAATGTGAATGTAGAATAATTAACGAGCTAAACAGTAGCACAACCGCTACGTTTACTTGCCTCTACCGTTGAAGCGAAGCAATCACATGCGTTCAGAGCAAAACCACCTGTCCAAAAGTACCTCTCAGTGCAATACAACATCAATGAAAACACGTCTCAAAAAGTAAAGACGTCGCTAGAACCCCGAACCCACACATAATCCTCTCCACACAACGATTCAACAATCTACCCATTGCAGCAGCGCTGTTTAATATTTTTGTATCTTTAACAATGTTAATCCATTTACAGAAAATGATATATTTCTGGATTCCTCACTTATATACCTTCACTTTTCATGGAGATCACATATTTTTATTTTGATCTTAGCAAGGTGTAACTTAATGCGTAAAACAGAGGACATTCTCTGTTCTAGCAATCTGGATAGCAAGATTCTAACGTGTCCCAACCACAGTGCAAGGATCCAAAAATTATTATTTTTTATACAGAAGTTAGATTACTGAATTCCCTACATTTTTCTCAGTTTCTACCAAAATCATAAAAATCATCTACTACCCCTAAATCACACTTGAACAGCAATCTGTCCCAATCTGCACCCCTGACAGATAGCGATGTTCTCGATCCTGCTACGCCTAGATCCCTCATACTATGTTTTAAAAATTGGATCACTCAAACTTCAGGTTTTATGTTTATGCAACATGTTCTGACCTAGTCAAGAGTATTTTGTTTTGACAGCATAATATATATCTACAAGATGCCCTCAAAAGCATAAATATAGCACTGCCGCATAAAACAAAACCATCGATTAATCTGCATGGAATATAATATATTATGTTGGAATATAATTCTAGTTTAACCTCCTAATGGAACAATTATTCGTCAGGAATATATATGATTTATGATGCTAAATAAGTATGACAGATTTAGATCATATGAGATCATTAAAATCCAATAGGTCATCTAGTATTTTTAGAGTTATATTTTCTTCAAGTAAATGACTATAGCTTCCAGCGGCATATGCACTGTAGCTTTATACTACCGTTGAAAGATTGAGGAGGCCGACTAGAAGGGAGTGAATAGGCAGATTAAAAAACTTTCTTTTAAATTCAATCTAATCCTATTTGGCTAAAACCAATTTTATGATGCGAAAGCTTAACACAAATTGGTTTAGCATAAATAACGCCTAAAACAATTATGTTCACCTAAGTGAACCAACAATTATAGGGCTATATCAAAGTTTGCAATCGTAGGATGATAAGCAATTAATTTAATTCTATAAATATAAATTGCATGAATGTAAATTGAGCACAAGAAAATAAACCACAATTGACATGGTTCTTTTTACCGTGGTGTACTGTGACTTACCGGTCTCCCCTAATCCACGTTGAGGTAAGCCCAAATGAATTAGACTGGCTCCACGAATTAAGCTAATAATCTCAATTCCATTAGTGGTAGCTCTTTTCCGCTCCAAGTAGGTGAGCTCCAACCTTCACAATTAGCCAGATCTTCTCACAACCTTCTTTGAGATGATCACTACGCATGACGCCTCCAACGCCATTTAGGAGTCGGCAAACTCTAAGAGTAATAAGTCAAACCCCTCGCTTGACTCTCACCACGTACAACGAATGCACAAGTTCAAGTGGATACTAAATCCACTTCTAGATGCAACACATACAATCTAGATCCTTCCTCCTTGCTCACAAGGTGCAACACATGCACAATTAAGAGGAGGACCTTACACTAGCTCAAAAGACTATCAAAAGGTTCAACAAACTTACCTTCAACCGACCACAAGGGGTATTTATACCTCACACACAAAAACTAGCCGTTGGAAGCAAAACACCTAAAAAGCAAGATTTTTGGAAGTGCCATAGGCAAAAGCAGATTTCGCCTTCCTCCAACGGTCGCTAGTCATTATCAAGAAATTGGTCGAAAACTAGTCATTATCAAGCACCAAAACATGGAAGTATGGCGGGAGAAGACTCACAAAGGTGTCTCTCGAAAACAAAGTCTAGTACTAGCGATCATCGGAAGCACCACTCCAAACATGCGGAACCATACAATTACTAGTAGTACCAACTTCCGTAGTCGATCGCATCGCCTCACACAGAGCTGATTGAACCACTCACACAGAGCCAATATTACCTATGTCTGATCATACCGTGCAACACATATCGATAGTTCTGATTTCCAGTAGTACCGCACCACACAGGCCGATAGCTCCGATCTCCGGTAGTACCGCGCAATATATATCAGTAGTTCTGAGTTTTCTGACAAGTGCATATACTTTAACAAATCTTGCAAAACACATTTGCAAATTATAGTATCATGCGCATAAGGATTAAACATGATTCTCAACAAGTTGCGAAACACATTTGCACACTTTTAAAATCATGACACAAGGTATAGGTACATGGACTTCACACGTTTGCAAAACACATTCGTAAACCTAAGTCACACGCTACAAGGATTATATATGTGCTTCAACTATTTGCAAAACACATTTGCAAATATAAGCCTCATACCTCAAGAAGTAGGAAACATAGATTCCAAACACTTGCGAAACATATTTGCAATGTACAGTCCCAAGTTGTAAGAATTCAACATATGAGTTTCAACTATTTGCAAAACACATTTGTAAATACAAGTATCATGCTACTAAGAGCTAGAGCAAGTGAGGTTGAGATATCAACATATGATGAGACTCAAGCTATTAGATATGATTCCTCTTAATAGTACGATAACCTATACAAGCAACCCGGTCTTTCAACCAAACACCAAGACTGGTAAAAGACTAAGAACACATTCTTAGACCCATCCAAAGCAACCTCTTGAAGCTTCATGTTGCATATCTTCACTTCAAGTCTGTGAAATTGTCTTGATATGCATCAACTCACGATGCATCCTTCACTTGAATTCCATCAACACATGATGAATCTTCTCTTGACTTGATGATCAACCCATGATCATCTCCTCTTGGACATGCATCAGCTCATGATGCATCCTCTTTTTTATGGCCTTCAACATATGAAGTCATCTTCTATCTCGCATCTATACTTGATGAATTTCAACATATGAAGTCATCCTAAGTCATTCTTATTTGTGGAACCTAACATATTTATCCAACTTATGAAAAATATTAGTCCACAAATCAATTGCCATTAATTACCAAAACTTCACCATTAATTCATAATGGGGGACTAGATTCAACAATATTCCCTTTTTAGTAACTCATGACAATCTCAACAAACAACAAGATAATAAAATGATTTGCGAGTATACAACATATACACAACGATTGTATACTTTAGGATAAGCTTTCAAAGAAATTAACTCCTTTGAATGGAAGTGTTTATCTTTGAGATTAATTGGTAGCAAAACTTACACATCCGGTTGTCATTTATCATCCAATCATTAACACATAATGAAGGAACTAGATAACAACCCGATTATGAGTATATATTAACTACACAAGCTATATATATTCAAGAATTTGTTTCAAGGTAAAGATCTTTAATATGTGGAAAAAGAACATATATCAATACTTATGAAACCTCAAAACATAGAGTGAACTTCCCCTAAATATATGCATACAAGAATGTATTATGAAAACATATGCACATATTCAAGTTAGACTATTTGGTGAAGTTCAATTTATATTTTGGATCCGAGGAATGTACTAGATATAAAAATATGATGTCGAATACATATCTCTTATAATTTTCACCTTTTCATCCAAATGAGACTAAGAAATATCATAATTAATAAACAAGTTAGTCTCATAATTTGATTTGTCATTTCACAAGAACCAACTTAATGGAGTTCGAACTTACAACCGTGTAATTTCCATGTATGTAGTCGCATGTCGGTGACTTACATATTACTGGGAACAAATCAATTACCCTTCGAGGGTTGCAATGGTTTTCGTTTGCCAACAATGTGGGTAACAATTTTAATTATCTCTCAAATGAACTAGATTATTTATAGCTTCAAACTTATTTGCTTCTGGATTTGAAGTTTGATATGCCACTATGCTTATCATGACTCTCATGCTTCGAAGGTTTCAATACTCCTCATATGCCCAAATTCCTCCCTATTTTCACGCTAACCATAAAATTATGAGTGAGAGCGCCTGCTTTTAGCATTTGCTTTGAATTAACTTGAAGTTTTAGCAATAAGTTGCTATTATACTACTTCAAGAGTAAAACTGTATTGGTGTGAAACCAACATATGCTTTGTAATATGGAAGATGGGGTTATATATAGACTTCAAGTCTTTGAGGTTTATAGTGTTTTCTAGTCATGGTGATCCTTTTGAGATTTAACATTTGATTAGATTTCTTGTGCCTTCAAGAATGACAATTTTCCTATTGCCATCTGGGCATTAATGCACTGAGGCATATCATTCCTTTCAAATGTCAAGCATAATATTTACAAATTTTATTCCATGCATGATTAATTATTTTACTGCATGTAAGATATGCTACTGGCAATGTGTTCAATTAACAAACTGTTCAGCAGGGGTAAGACTTTAACAGAATAACTTAGACCAAATATATTTATGGTATCTGAAAAAATAATGTGCTCTTCATGAGAAAGATCAAACTCGATAGGAGTTGTATCTATACTATTGATACTACTCATGTAGGAAAATGACATCTAAATAAAGCTAAGGGATAACTAGGAGAATGTATTGGTCCCTGTATTGTTCAATGTAGGCATATTCTTGCTTATGAATGCACTTGTTTATTAGGAATATATAGGTTACCTAAACTTACTCCAGTGATAATATGGTGCAAGGTGGAGTAATACTCGCGTGCGGATTTCTAGTCCTAGAAAACAGAAGTAGATCCAAACAAAGTGTCTATAGAGATAGCAGCAACCTTTTACAGGTTTGGCCATCCTTTAAGAGAAGGCACTTGGGCCTGGCGGATCAATCGAAATCATATAGTCATTCTTCAGGATAGAGTAGAGGTAATACGTTACAAACTACAAAGTTTTTATCTTTCAGCGGCAAAAGGGTATAGCTACGTCAGCGTCAGGCTTGATAGTGGCATGACTATATAATAATGGAATAAGCCTAGGTGATACATTGCAGCCATTCGGGACGAGCGAATATCCACTTAGTGGTGTCCAAAGTCCTACAATACTCATGCAATTTCCTGCATGTTTACTTCTGGTAAGTAATTTTAAGTGCATGAAATGAGTGTAAATAGTAAAGATTTACTTTTATCTATTCAATAGATAATTTATTATTTTCCAGATTTTTCCTAGCAATATTTGGGATTTTCTGATAATTATTAAGGTATTTAAGCAATTTTTAGAATTACTAACCCATTAAATAAATCACCAAACACATAATGCTAGGAAATAAACCATAAAAGAAATATGATGCTTCCAAGGTGTACTAAGTCTAAGGTTTCACAAATTTACGAAAGCTCATATACCTAAAAACCATGTTTTAGGATTTTTTTGAATTTTCTGAAATTTTCTATCAATTTTAATAAATTTGTACTAATTAATAAGCAATCCTAGAACTACTAATAAGCATAAATAGTATAGTGAAGAAAAATAAATCCAGAAACATATAAAAATCTCAAATATTCTAAAAATTAATTTCTGCGGAGAGAAATTCTGTCTGCTGAATTTATTTGTAATTTTTTGACGAACTTCGCGATCAAATTATAATAATTTTCATATTTCAGAAATATTGCTTAATTTACCAAAAAATCTGGGGACCAACATGCAAATTTGCCATCGGCCGAAATTTCTTCCTTCATCCTTTTGTTTTCTATCTAATTCGATGTTCGGTAGATGGCCCAATACTACAAATGGCCCAAATAAAAACCCTAGCCACCTCAACCATTCGGCTGTTGGGACCAAAAACGGTGGCGGGCGTGAGCACCGCGGGGAGCCGGAGCGAGGCGGCCGTGAGGCCGAGCGACGACCGGCGAGCTGGGCGGCCGGCGGCGGCGGGTTTAGTGGCGGCGATGTGGCGGTCGAGATCGGCGGCGATCGAGCACAGCTGGCTTCCGGTGCGGCGGGTTCGTCCGGCGTGGGAGAAGCCGAGCGGTCGGCGGCCGGCGTGGTGGCGACTTCGAGCCGAGCGGTGGAGCGGCGGCCGAGGTCGAGTGGCGGTGGTGGTTTCGACGCCACGCGACCGGCGGAGGCGCCGGCCGGACGGTGTTGTTTTCCGGCGGCCGGCGACTTCGGGCCGAACGAGGGTGAGCAGCTGGCCGTACGGCGGCCGACAGTGCCGGAGCTACCCCATGTTCTTATGATTTGGCTAATTTCAATCTATCTAGAGAACCGATCTAGAAAACTGGCTGATTTATCTAATCATGAAAACTGATCTAGTATGTAGGTGTGAATGAGTGATCATGCTAATAATTTACATGTCAATCTAGAACGCTACTAATCTAATCATGATATTGCAAAGGAATTTAGTACAATCTAGACTGAAATATGAATTGAAATACGTAATAGATTGGTTCGTGATTTACATACTTTTATCTTGGAGAGCGATACATGCTGATAACGTCTTAAGAAATAATTGAGGAATAAACGAACGCCGATGCAAATCCACACAATCAATCATAGAATACCAAAGAGATCAATCACTAGGAGACAATTGAGAGAGAACACTAGAACATGGTCTTTTATTATTTCAGATCCAATCTCATGGTATATATGAATATCTATTTATAGTCTAAACTCCTATGGGTAGTTTTGGTATTTACCAATACCGTAATCTTCTAAGTTTCGTAACAACAAATTCGCACCAAGCGCACCGCCACTTGACCATTCCAAGTTGGCAAATTGCTAGCTAGTTTGTTCATACGGAATAAAGTGGTGCTCTAAAGGACTTATAAATTTTGTTTTTTGTTTTTTTCACTTTAGCGACTAAAAAGTTACTGTATCTAATGTTAGTTTTTTTTTGCGTAATTAAATTTAAAAAATAAAAAAGTTATATCATCTCAGATAATATAGAAGGAATAACAAAAAACTAAAAACTAAAATATGAAAAAGACGAAATTAATACCGTGCGTCGGCGGCTGGGCCCACGCCCGCGCAGCCGTCACCGTCACTCGACCGCGCTCCGACCTTGTCCACCCGTTCAGGCAAAAACCGCGCGTCGGCGGTCGGTATCCGCACGGGCGTCAGGGCCGAGCGCGCCCGCGTCTCGATGGCCGCGCTTCTACGGTTCGGGGAAGTGGGGAACTGAGCGCGCGCGCCCGCGGACGAGGCCCGACACGGCACGGCCACGGAGCGACCCGCTGAGCCTTAACGCACCGAGCCAGCGACCACATAGACAACTTCGGCGCGTGACGTGCGGGCGCGGCTGCTGATCTCTGTCACGCAGGTGGTCTCGCACCGCACTCCGTGCAACGACACCACAATAGGGCCTTCAAACCCCGGGTTTTAGCTCGTTCGGGCTAGTATACGAACTCAATTCAAGATTGGCTCAGGTACCTGAGGAAATCTTATGGCCAATATTCGTAAGGGTATCAGAAGTGTATATATCACAATGATCTTAAGGTAGATTCCACCTAATTGTTAAGGTCGACTAATTATGTTTGAGGACACCGCTCGGCTGTAACAAGTATCCCACTCGGCAGTAAAAAAATGTATTTTAATGCTGTTGTTGAATATGGTAGTTGGTAATTGGCTGATAGGGGAGAGAGAACAACAGGATTAAAAGAAAAATTGTATTTTAATGCTTGTGGCCAGATCTTTAGTTTAAGAATCGGCCTCAAGCCTTTTTTGCTTATAGTCTGCTTAAGGTCAACTCTATAATATATAAAGTCGATCTTAAGGTGACTTACAACCTTTTATTTTTATACACTCTGGATATCTGAACAGGGCTTTTATACAGTGAGTACTCTCGTTGATACATATGCTCGTGCGGTCGTCCCGACGTCAGCCCAAGCCTAACGCTCAGCGAGTTCTCGCTCCGACTCCATGTCATGTCTCTACTCCCTAGTCGCACTCAAGCTCAGACAAGGGTAGCAGCTGCAAATCGCGTCGTATTCTTGACAGTTGATTTCCGTCCATCTGGAACACAAAAAGACTGTAGCTTATCTCAAGTACTCATCTACAAGACTACAAGTGAAATGTAGCACTACAGCAGCATGATGTTTTGGGCGACTTCTATTCTAAATTGAAAATTTTTGCATCAGTTTGAAGGCTGGACTCTGGAAGCCTCAGTTTCTGTTTCCATTAGGCTCAAACGTATAACCAAACTAGTTAGAGATCTGTGCGTTGCAACAGAGTCATAAAAATAGTAAGACGGAACTTACTGTCTGGCCAACTTCACACATCAAACATTGGAGAGCAAGCGACAGAGAGCGAAGAGTAGCAAGAATACGCGAGGAGATGGGGAAAGTGGAGATGGTGGAGAGATAGAGGAGGAGAGAGATGAACGGTCCAGATCAAATCGGATGATTGTAGAGAAAGGAGAGGAGAATATACCGACGACCATCAACTTCTCTTTATATAATAGTAGAGATATGCACTAAGTGCAGTATCGGTTAATTGCCACTACATAAAATAAAAGGGACCGACTATATACAGGCGACTGAAACAACCTTAAATCTCAGTCACTTTCCCGAGCCGTCAGATCTTCATCTTGTGGTTCTTTTTGTCTCTGTGCTGTTTCTGCATTTCCTCGATGGGCTGGCCTTTTGGAGCCTTATCGGGCCAGCAAATCCCAAACGCTTATCCGAAATCAACATTATTTGTTGCTCGTTTTCCCACCTTTGGCGAGCACAAACAAACATAACACAAAATTATTCGTCGGGCAACAAAGTGCAATTTAATTCTTGAAGGACTTGTATCAACGTTAAATGTCAAGCATAATCAATGCAGGTGGATATAAAAAAAGTAAACCATGCATGTAGTATTCATATGGTACTATTTCCATCCATTAACATACACTCACTATATATAAAGCATAGCAAACCGACGGTACAGAGTTATCCATCAGGGAACAATGGAGTACTCGAGTCTTTTTGGACCGATAAGCTTCACAATAAGTTACATAGGTCATAAGTTCATATAGCCACAGGCACATAGTTTGCACGAATGATACATACATGTAGCAAGAACAACGAAACAATACACCGCATTCTTTTTAACAAAGACGATACGCCCTCACCACAAGTTTAGTGAAGATCCAAGCAAGCGGGACACAGCATCATGCAGGCAGGATGTTGACTCAAACTGATCTCGCTTCTAATATGGGATTATTCCATTCTTGGCATCTCCATGACACATAGTCTCTACTAAGCTGCATTGACGTCCAACACCGTCCACTCATGCAGACAATCATGGGCGGTCTTCTCACGTACGTCCTAAATTCCAAGGCAACCTGCAGGACGAAAAGAGTTCACAGAACTTAGTGACATCTCAGCATTGGCACCTTCAGTATAAAGAAAAGAAATAGCTTTCTTGGTAAATCAGAAAACCCTTTCAGGCGGACATATCACATTCAACGTTCCAGGACTTCAAACATAACAAAGTTAAACCCCTGTAATTGATCGATCTCAATCCACCAGATCAAATGTAAAAAGTGTACTTTTGAGGAATTACAGGGGGAACATGACATACGGCCAGGGATAAAAAATGATAAGGTTAAAATCTGTAGCAATTTAGCAAAATTTGAAATAGCTTCCAAGAAAGTAAACAAGCGTTTTGGCAACCTCACCCTAGTTTCAGGGATATATCAGAACCGTCATCATTGTCCTGCGAGCTTCCCGAATGCAATGCAGTCATCACAGATTCGGATGACTGTCCATCTTCAGTGAGAAGATTTTCAGTATCAGCAGCCACTAACATACCGGCGGTTGGCACTTGAGGCATCTGCATCCAAGCACATGAACAGAATGTAAATGTGGATTTCGCCACGCGCAATGTAGAGAAACAAGGGGAGTTTTAAGTGCAGCTACTATGAATGCATATACGATCTTATTACTTGGTTTATCAAGCGCATATTCTCCTCTGCCAGCTGTGTGCCCTACAAGAAAAAGAAAATTACGTCATGAAATGTTCCTCTTGTAGTAGGATACCTCCTATTCTCTAATCCGATAAAACATCATCTGATGTGAAGATTTTTGTGCTGTTGAATGGTAAAAACAAAAACAAAACAAAACAAAAAAATACAATTGAAGAACAACTCCATTGGTTGCATTTGGGGTGAAGGATTCATTTCTTCCAATTAAACAATAAATTAAAAACCCACACAAAAAGCTTCCTACATTCGAATATCTACACACATAAATCTGAGGAATTGCTAATAACATTTCTATGAAATTTGGGCAATAACATTCCCATGTATAACACAAGTTCTACTTTGACTCCAGTCTATTTAATTACCTCTCTTGTGTAGCATCTGCATGCAAGTGTAAGAACCATACCACATCCGAAATCAATGTGCAACAAATCCATACCTAAAATCTGGCTCATGGGATCCCATCACATCGCACCCCGACAATTTAACCACATTCTACGTACTATTGCGATATGCCCATATCTTCTACGTATGTATATACACATATTGATTCATATCAAAGCTCCATCTCTCTATGTACTACAAGTGCAAGTCTCACTATCAATCTCTCTCATTGGTCCTGCTGAACATCCTTCACCTGGTTCTCCATGGCTGCTTCCACTAGCAATAATTAATGACCAATATTGCTTAGTATCATCGCAAAGGTCACGCAGTTAGAAAATACCATAGTTTGTGTCACTGGCAAGTGGTTTCAGATCCTACATGTCATTCTCACAAGCGATATTATTTTCCAACTCCATGATCTTTACAATAGTACTGAACTAAATAATTCAATAATTAATCCATGCATGTGGCATCCATATTGAGGTCACTTGGGAGCTAGCAACAATATTTTGAGGAGCTAGCAACAATATTACCCATGATTCTTGCTACACCGGCTTATCTAAGCCCATCTAGAATGGATTCCAGTCAACTTGTTACATTCCTCCTCAGCTGTAACTTTAGATAATTTATACTTCAACAACAATAAAGCCTTTTGTCCAAACAAATTGAGTAGGCTAGGAATGAAATCTCCTCAAATTTAGGCAATATATACTTCCAATCCTTAATTTGCTACCAAAACCTATTTGCACTCAGTTATGTATCTGACATTAAATAATTGCAACTCGGACTAATTTTTCTTTCTCAAAATGCTTACAAACTTAAGTATGATAAAATATTTAAAAAGATCAAATCGACAAACTAATAAGTACACCAAAGAAGTCCCTTAACTTCTATCTTCTGCAGTGAATCTACTAATTTGCTACTATTGTCTGATATAGGGGGTTCACAACAGTAACGTTGTTTATTCATTTCTCACCTTATGTTGAAGTTCACTGATTTGTTGCATGAATTGCCGGTCCTGCATGCAGAAACATTTGTTGTGTGAAACACTTGACATTGTACCTGCCAACTCATACGAAGCCGAAGGAGAACTAAGGTAAGGGAGGTCACCCTACCTTTGTACAAAGCACCCTCTGCAGTCCTGCTTCAAGATTCCTTTCCATCTGCTGCAGTTTCTCCACACTCAATCCGTCAAGCTCCTCACCTCTCATCTGCCTATAATATAGAATAGTGACATTAACATTATGGCTCCTTTTGTGTCATAAACAAATTTTTGATTAATCACATAAAATCAAGATGGAACAAAACATAACCTAAGTTGAAGACTTGCTTCTGCGAGTTGTTCATTCAAACTGCTATACTTGCTGTGCTCCAACTGAAAAAATGATATAACTGTCAATATTATCATATAAATTAAGAACAGTGCTATGTACACATAGTCTTTTAACTTGCATGGATTTTTCACTAGGTCCATATACTTGATATCTTAACATGCAGACCCCTAAACTTGCATAAGTACATAGTTCAATTCTATATTGCATATTGTGAAATTTGCACCATGTAAAGCTCGTTTGCAAGTTAGGAGCTTCGATGCTAAATTGCAAGTTTATTAACCTAAATGGAAACCAATGCAAGGACCTACAATACAATTTACTCAAATAATGTTTTGGTACATATAGTATTATGAAAAAATTAACATGCTACTGATCCACCTAGCCAGTAAGATTTTGATGAAGTAATGGTGATAGGTAATAGCTAGAACCTGCAGTTCCCTGCACTGTTATCCTTTAAAGTAGGATTAAATAAACAAAATTGATCATGAAAGCTATAAGAAAAAAAATTATAATAGCAACATTAGGTCATCAAGGTAGCTTGGCAAATTCTGAATCTGTTCATTCACATTACAGCGTTCGTGAATAATCAGACAGAAGACAAGAACGACTTTGCACCCTCCATGCACATTATATCTCTTTTTTAGTGTGTCTACTGAACAAGATCCCATCTAGCTACTTGATTTGAGAATATTTTTATTACATGACATGACAAATGGAAAACATTAACTTATGATTGGCAAAAGACATGATTTCTTGCGCACAGACCACTACAAAAACCAAATGGAGTTTGTAGATGTCCTTGCAAAGATTAAGGATTGTTACTGTATGTGGGCTCACCAGGCTCTCCACATAAAACGTTTCGTTTTTGGACCTTTCATAGTTAATTTTAATTTCTTCCTCTGTAGTTTCTGGTTACAACAGGTCCTTTATCAGTAATAGCCTACAAAAAAAATAGACTGCTTGACATACATTCAAATCAAGAGTAGGCTGCTGATCTGATTTCCCAAGGTTCTTAGAATGTGTACTGTACTTGTCAATGATCACGTTCATACTGTATGAACAACGCAAAAACAATATCAGTATTTGTACCAAGCTATATCAGGAAATCATGTAAAATAAATTACATATCAATTACGCAGGCAAGCTTGTAACTGCAAAAGTGGTTTGAAGATATAACAAAATTGGCAATACATGCAGATGTAATATTAATTGATCAACAGGCATCATATAACTGTATATAATATCATGTACAAAACTAATTCAAAGGTAGATATAAGGTGGAATAACCAGCAAATCACATATATAGTAGTGAATAGTTGAATACCACGTGCTGTCTAAAATTAAAGATCTTATTCATTATTTGATTAAAACTGATTACCTATTCTTCTTTTGTATATACTCCATCTCATATCAAGTGCCTAGAAATGAAATTATAAATTGGTTACTTGTTTAAAACAGACAGCTTATTCTCTTCTATATTACTTCATTAATTTCTTATTCCTGTGTTACATAGGAATGCCGAAATAATTGAACTAAAAAACTTCAAAGAAGGAAACCAAGCAGGCACATCCACACTCATGAAACTTTTGGTGGTCACATGAGTTTCCATTATTAGTCCAAACAAAAGATGCATATGTTCAAAAAAGAAAGATGCGAGACTAATTAATGGATGGAATGCTAATTAAGATGTTAAACTCAGAAATTTCAGGGTCGCTCTATACAATATAAAAGTTATGAAATAATACATTAATGCTTCATCATCTTCAAATGAAAGTGAAACATGCATCATGTTGAGTTCCAATCGTTCAAACTGAAACATGCATCTCCAGCCAATAGATCGGATGCTGTGGTTCAGCTTACAATGCCTAAATTGGATGCAATCTACAATTATCCAACATACTTGATGATGACGATGTGAATCACCTGAAAAATAAACGTATTTGTTTGACTGCGGATCTGCGCTCATAGCATCCAATGTCAAAGTTTCTGCTTAAAGCTATAAATGGGCATGCTTGTACACATATGCTCTTAGTAATATCAGCAGACTAACACAGTTAAGTGTTGTTTTAAGAAAAAAAATGTCAGAAGAAAGAACCTGAAACAGTACTGTGCATCTGTTTCTATATCTGATTATAAATGCCTTTTTAAGCTTGATTATAAATATTTCTTTTGAGTCTAGATTATAAAATGTTGAAAGTGCATCCGCAGCAAAAGAAAGAATTTCAATGTGCTGTAGTTCAAAATTATGCACATGACTTTAATCCTTTGTTCGGTACTTTAGAGATCTTATAAACTTTATTACAAAAGATAGCACATTCATACTACACAACCTTTAGGAAAACTATCATAAGCACAAAGTACATGCCTTTCTTCTTCCACTAATTATGTACGTTAAAAATTCATAAGAAGTACTTTCAGTGTTATGCCAAAGTTTGATGAAGAATGAGATATAGTTGCATAAACACTTTTCACCCCTGCTTGTATTCCACTCAAGTCCTCCCTTTTCTTCCCAAGAAAAATCATGAATTATATATGTGAGTTAATATATTGATTTAGCATCTCAACTTGTATATTTCACGCATCAAATATTAACTCACCCAAACAAATCCCAACCACATTCAACTCCGGCAAAGAACACGTCCGTATCGTTGTTTAAAAAGAAGCAACCGGGTACAAGCATAGTGCGGTGCAAACTACGTTAAAAAAAATACACAAGCAAGCGCTTAGAGCAATATCACAAAAGGTACATACAACTTGGCAAATGCTTAACTTGCTTTGACTGCCAAAACAAATTTGGTAAGAATAAATTTGGCACGTACTTTATTAACACTTTCCCTGCCAGGACAGCGGATATGCTTATGGAACATGCAAGGCCACGTATCCTCTTCGTACTTGAAATGTTATTTTTCTCTAGGAGAACAGCAATTATTGGTAAGAAAGCAGGCCCAAGCACCCAAAGCTAGGCCGGCCAGAAGTGTAATCGATAGCTACCCTATCCCAGTAGTAACGCATTTCTACACCTGCACAGAGCACAAGACCTCAGGGAAGATAAACACGGCTTGCATTTGCATACACGCATACGGCGTACCACCACATAAAATCACAGATACGGCCGTACACGATTAGCAGGAACGCGTACGACTACGCTTTTACCCCCGACCCGCTTTCGACTATTTTATTGACGCAGAACGCGCGACGCAGCAAATTACCCGGACTTGCCGTGTTCCCCGCATAAAACACGAGTGCACGCCGCGCGTATATCCATCTACACGAACAAAGAAAAAAGCCGAGGGAGAATCATCCGTAAGCGATCGATCCTGTCCTGCGCGGAAACTACAGTGAAAAAATTCCCCATTTCTCCGGAGGCCATGGAGCCGAGGAAACCCACCCTAATCGGCCCAAAAACCAGACGCCGCGTGGATTTTTGTTCCATCAGTAGAAACCGTATTTTCGCAAAGTGGTGTTGCCGAAGCATCGTATCCCAAGTTCCCAACCAAACCCAAACCCTAACTAGAAGGGAAGAAAAAGGAAATAAACCTTTGGATGGCTACGCGCGAAACCCTAGTGCAAGGATCTGAAATCCCGCCGGGTCGGGAGCGAGAGACAAACAGGCAGATCTAATGAAAACTTGAGGGAAAGAAGAACAAAAAATGCATATATATGATATCGGAGACAACGGGAGGAAGGGGAGCGCGCGCGTGCCTGGAGCTGGCGAACTGGGAGAGCTTGCCGGTAGAGGAGAAGACGACGAGCGCGACGTCGGCGTCGCAGAGCACGGCGAGCTCCTCGGCCTTCTTGAACAGCCCGCGCCGCCGCTTCGAGAACGTGACTTGCCGCGCCGCCGCGCTCTCTATCCGCCGTATCTCCCGCCTCTCCCGCGCCATCGATCGATCCACCGAGCCCCCCCTCCAAACCCAGCAAGCACCCGCGCTTCTCACCGGCGCCTCCTACCCGCCCACACCGCACCAAATATGCTGTGCTGTGCTGTGCCGTTGTGCGTGTACGCGTAGTATATATAAAACGCGGCTCACCAATTGAGGGGAGCGAAGCGAAGTGAAAGGAAAGGAGGGGAGAGGGGACGCCGCGCTCCTATTGGCAGGCGCGGGCGCGGAACAGTAAATGGCGATTAAACAAATCGGGGCGACTCGTCCGTCTGGCCGCACCGGTCGTTGTTTATAAGCCCAAGCTGCCGAAAAGGAAAGGAAGCCGCTAGGCGTAGCCTGACCCGGAGGCCGCGCGGAGGATTCCTGATAAGGAAAGGGAGCGAGGTGAGGTGGAGGGGGAACAGTACTGGCCGTGGCGTGGCAGGGCGCCGCCGCCGGGATTTCCTGTTCCGGCGCATACCGTGTGGCTGCGGCTGGCAGGGCGTCCGCAGGGAGCTGAAATTGGAAAAAAGCGTGGCTTTTCTCGTTTTTTCCACGTTTCTTTGATTGGTGAGTGATTCGGGGCGGGGAAGGTGTGGACGGAGGGTGCGTTCGGGAACGAGCCAATGGATGCTGCCGTGCTGGGCGCCTGGGCCATGACGGTCGGGTGCGGGTGCGGGTGCGGGTGCGAGTGCGAGTGCGAGTGCGAGGCAGCGAGTCGCCTAGTTGGGATGAGCGTTGGGCCTTTAATTAATCTTCCGTTTTTTTCCTCTTCGTTGGTTTTGATTCATTGATTGATTTGGTGTTTTCCAGGGGTACTTGATTGGGACATGGAGTGGACGTATCGTGCAAAAACAGGGCGAGTGGCCAATGGGTCTGTGGGCGCAGGGGTTTTCTGTGTGGCGAATCATGGCGTCTCACCTTTTATTGTGAGAGGTGCTGCTGCCTGCTGCACTGTTCCCTGATTGACCTCTGATGTCCTATAACCATGGCGTGGACACTGTAGAGAAATAGTCCTTGCCATTTTCACGCACTCTCGCGAAGTTTTGGCATATTTAACCCCATGCGTTGCCCAAATGTCAAATGTAGCCTCTCGACATCCACAATTCCGCGTTTCGCTTCCTGTTCAAGTGCAGGAACACGAAAGACAAGCGCGTGGTAGATCCCCCGCCCGGGGAGCACAGCAGCGCCAACCACGTCGGGTGACAGGAGCACACGGCAGATGCGCCTAGGGCGGTGCTGCGGCCAGGGAGCGCAGGCTTATCCGCGCCAGGGGACGCATCATCTACTCGTCCGATATTTTTTACCATATTCGTACATTTGTTCATGTATATGATAATCTTCCTGTAAATAATGCGATTTTAGTAAAATTTCAAACTTAATTCTAACATAGTAAAAGATAATCAAAATATAATTCCAGCAGCATATAAAATCAAAATTAACATGATATCATGTAAATCCTCCAAAATATTTAAACAGGACAATATACTCGAGGCATAGAGCAAGTACATAATTAAAATCAGCAAAAAGCTTATGTTTTAGGTCCCGCTCGTTTCGGCTTCAGTTTCTGGCTTCTGGCTTATTTTTTACTATTCATAAATTTTGTCTTTTTCTGAACTTTTAGCTTTTTTTGAGCTTTTTTGCCGGTTCTTTTTTTCTCGTATTTATTTGTACTATACGTAATGGGATAACATATTTTTTAGATTTTTTAATTTTTTTAAATTTAATTATGTTAAATAAGCCTCTGTCAGCTACAATGTTTTTTTCAGCTAGCTACAGTGCTTTTCAGTCATAAGCCACTAAAAATAAGCCCAAATGATCACCGCCTTAAGGATTATTATTGCTCTCAGATGTAGAGTTGCTCAAGATTAGTTCTTGGCCCTCTCAATAATATGTCTACACTCTTCACAAATTAGATATTATGTCTACACTCTTCACAAATTGATATGACCACTAGTTTTATGAATTTGAGCTCTAAACTATGCTTTACTGAATTATCACAAGACTTTGCATTCACAAAAGAAGACAAATTAATGTCGGTCAATAGAATATCAACAAAAGGATTGATCTCACATAAACAGTACACCTACCAGCTTAAGCAATTTGATCAATTCATAAGCAACATGATCACAAAATATCAAAGACAGCAAGGTCTCCTCCTAAAGAGCCGAGAACAAGCTATTGAGTACAGAAAATACTAGAGATCACAAATTTGGAATGATACAGCACAGCCAACAGAGAATGTCTAATGGACTAAATATTAAATGAGAGCAATAAGCATTAATCTTAGAGCTCAAATCTAAATTAGTTAATCAGACTAATTTCAGTAGTGGACAAGTATCTTCATTGAGCATTAAACCGAGCCCACAAACAACACTTGCAAAGTCTCCCAGTGCTAAGATAATTCACAGAAGTTAATTAACTAGCACGGCTCACAATGCTTGTAAAGCAAAGAAGAGAAACCGAAATACTCACAGAGCTAATGGTAATCGAAACCACCGAGAAGAACAAGGCAAGGCACGCCTAAAGGCGTTGTCCCAGAAAACGAATTGCCTCGTTGTGCCATGAATGCCAGACAAGGTTGGCAGAGATACAAAACCACTCTACGCAAATCAGGACACACCGAAGAATGAAGCCGAGGTACAGGAAAATACTACACAAGACCAACAGAGATGCTCTAGCCAAGAGCACCGTGAAGCACCAAGCACCAAGAACACCTTTCCTCGCCGCCAAATTGATCAAGAGTTGGTGAAGAACACAGCGCAGCAGCGGTTCCACCGCCCAGATCGAGATCCAACCGAGGAAGAGGAAGAGATTAGGAAGTAGAGGACTCATTGAGCTGGGTGCCAAACAAGAGGAGGAGGTGGCCAATAAATAGGAGGGGAAGCGATGGAGTCAACGCATCGCAAGAGAGCCGTCGGAGTCTATCGGCCACACGGGCTAGGTTTGGTCTCTAGCCTTATCACTCTCTTGTCCCACCGATAGGTGGGACTCACCTTCTTTCCCTTTTTTTTCTTTTTCTTTTCTCAAAATGAGATCTTTTTCTTTTCTCAAAACGAGAAATTACAAAAAAAAAACCCTCAAACTCCAACAAAGCTGACCTTGTGCTTGTTGCGATCAGAGGTGGTTTTGTAGTAACTCGTGAGCAGGTAATCGTCAAGTCAAGGGTGATGTCACAGTAAAAAAGAGTAGCTGCTTATTTTTATCTCCCCACTGGCAAAATCTTGATTAGCTATTAGAGCATCATTTCCTGTAAAGCAAATCATGTATAGACCCTGTTTTTTTTCAACTTCTAAAATATGTCTTTTATTTTTTCTATAGTAACTAGTTCTTAAATAAAGTGTCTTTTCAAGATAGTGTTTACAAGTTGATTATAATACATATTATAGTGACTTCATTTATGTCGGTCAAAACTGCACTCAATTTCATTACTCAAGAGTCTCTCATAAACAAATTTAAAATTCATAAGTTATACCTAAAAGCCATAAGCAAAAACCAAAAACTACATACCCATAGTTTTAAATAAGAGATGAAAACTTGCTCAAATCTTTGCTTACCTGGCTGCTGAGCTTTATAACTTCAATGTTTTCTAGGTTTGTAAGAAACCAAAAAGATTGTGCAAACATAAAATCACCAGCTAGTATGGCTACCCGTGTTCCATAAAGCTGATGAATAGTTTCCTTCCTGAGAACAATGCAATTTACTTTACCATAAAGTTGATGAATAGTTTCCTTCCCTGCAGCAGGCACATGCTGCCGGCCCTGGGCGCGGCTGGCGTTGCTATGCTCCCTAGACGCGGGATCTGCTACGCGTCGGTCTCTGCTCGGACAGGAGCCAAGTGCAGAATTACGAGCGTCGGAGTAGGGCTGTAAAAAAAAGCTCGGAGCTCGCGAGCTACTCGAGTTCGACTCGTTCTAGACTTGATTCGAGCTCGGTTCGAACTTTAAACGAGCCGAACTCAAGTTTGATCTCGAGCTCGCGAGCTTTACCGAGCCGAGCTCGAATAGTTCGCGAACTCCGATTCAAGCTTGAATAGTAATACATATTAATTCTTATCGAAGCTTACTCGAGCCGAACTCGAGCTCGAGCTTTTCTTATTGTTGAAAATTAGTGTATATTTGAATTATTTTGACAGTTATCGAGCTTACTCGAGACCGAACTCGAGCTCGAGCTTTTCTTATTATTGAAAAATAGTGCATAATAAATTATTTTAATTGTTATCGAGCTTCACCGAGCCGAGTTCGAGCCTACTCGAGTTTAGGCCGAGCCGAGCTCGAGTCCAGGTTCAAGCTCGGACCCCATCTCAAGCTCGGCTCGAGCTCGATTCGAGCTTCTACCGAGCTCGAGCCTGGAAGACCAAGCTCGCTCGAGCTCGACTCGTTTACGCCTACATGGCTACATCGGAGGGCTACATTTGGTATTTCAACGCCGCACAGGGCCAAATATGCCAAAATATCCACTCTCTCGGATGGACAGATGAGCCCTACAATCAGCAAGGTCCATTTGTGGGTGTTAGTTCTCATAAGGATACGGATTGTCTTTTGTGTGAAGATGAGGGGGTTTGCTCCTGCAATCTTGCTCCGAGCATTTATAGGTGATTATTTTAGATTTTTTTCTTTAAAAATATTTTTATAATTTATGCGATTTTTTTAGATTACAACCGAATTTATGCAGTTAAATTAGCTTTGGCCACTAACATATGACAAAATATTTGTAGGGGACCGCCCGAGGTCGCCGTCTGTGTGTTCTGTACTAGTCCTATGATCAGTAGCTAGTACACATTTTCACAATATTGAGACAACCACGTAAAGGAGGTTCTGCTGAAATTTTACGAGATGTATTTAGTTTATCTTTATTACATTATTTAGTTTAATAGCATTCTAGGTCATTGTTTAGCTAAGGGTGTTACACGACGACATCGCGACGGATCTCGCTGGAAGCTTCGCTCCCCGCCGAGCAACGTGGGCCACCTAGAGGCTGGAAGCCTGGAATTGCCGAAGCTGAACGCCCGCCTGAAGGTTGCAAGGGCTGGGCCTTCATGCACACACATGCGACCTCAAATTGGACCGGTACCGAAAATCATGAAATAGGCAATTCTGTCCAGAATAATCGGAAATGGCCGGAATGGCCAGAATTATCCGGTATTGAGACTGGTACGAGATTGAGGCGTCGATGTACCGTTTGGAGTACCGATACCATACATTCCCGTCGATACCAGAATGGTATTGATAACTTTGGTAAAAACAGGGCGAGTGACCAATGAGATTGTGGTCGGTGCAGGGGTTTTCTGTATGGCGAATCATGGTGTCTTACCTTTTATCGGGAGAGGTGCTGCTGCCTGCTGCAGTGTATCCTGATTGACCTCTGATGTACTATAGGCCCTGCTCAATATAGCTTATGGCTTAAAGCTTAAGCTTATTTTTGCACTATTTATAATTTCGTCTTTTTCTGAATTTTTGACTTTTTTTTTGAGTTTTTTTGTCGGTTCTTTTTTTCTCGTATCCGTTTGCGTTGTCTGTGATGTGCTAACATATTTTTTATATTTTCAATTTTTAAATTTAATTATGTTAAATAAGCCTCTCTCCATTCAGGTGTTTTTTTCACCATACCATGATTTTCACCATAAGCTTTCAACTTTCATTGAACCGATCACCACCATAATCTTGGCGTGTAGGCTGTAAAGAAATAGTCCTTGCCATTTTCATGCACCCTCACGGACGCACGGACGACGCCTACAAGCTACAATACCAACGGCCCTTTCTCAGGAGTTTTTGGCATATATATCATTATTTATATCTATATTTCTAAAAATAGTAGTATATATAACGTATTGATAAAAATAATATTTTTATCGTCGGTGGTCGAATGATGATGCCTAGAAGCCGATGCGTGGGTCTGCCGCCCTGCCACCATACGGTGGGCAGCCTACCACACTGTCAGCAGACGGCAGTCAGTCTATCACCCAATGGGCAGATGGCAAGTAATTAAGCTGGCTTAATTACCTACCTTATTTTTTTGCATACTATTTGTTTCAATTTTTAAATATAGCAAATGAGCTCAGAAAATTACAAAATTTTATGTACAGCCTCTTGACATAACGTAGTTGACCGTATAATTTTTTTGGTAATTTTATCCTCTGTGAACATTGCTAAAAATTTCATAAAATTACGATTTTGTAGGAGACGTTACATGTAGCAAATGAGCTGTAAAAAATTATAAAATCTTATGTGCAACATCCTGACACAGTCATAACTATTATCTATTTTTTCAAAAAATTTATACATTACGAATACCTGTAAAAGTACATGTAATAGTAAAAATACGCATCGCACGGAATGCGATATGACTCACCCATCTGAGACACTACTATCTCCTCACCGCGTCTGGCTCCTCATGTGTGGCCTTGTCTTCCGTTGAGCACAAGCATGTCCCATGAGGCACGTCAGCCGGTTTGGAGCTTGCGTCTCGGTTCGAAGGAGGTATGGAGGTCGTTTTGTTAGTTCAGTTGCTAGCGATGGTCAAGTAGGCTGAGGTACAGCAGGCTGGGTCTGGTAAGCATCACGGTCCTCCAGCTAAGACATATCGAACTGCAGGCTTCCAGTAATAATGTGGTGAATAAATGATTCTAGAAATCCCCCTCGTGATACTGAGAAAATCTCACCTTGACCGTATGACGTGGCAGCAAAGCCGAAGGAGCTCTGCCCACCAAAGTGTCCAAACCCTAGGTATGGTGTGAACGATGAGTTCTGTCGTGCATACGCTGCAAACCCTGGCTCTGTGTGCCGCTCCCTGGAAGCATCCGGGAGGCCCGTATCGTCATCGGTAGGCTCGACGTTATCCCCACGTTGAATTGGAGACTGCAAGATGAAACAATGTTAGTTATAATAAATATTTCGGATGTAGAATGCGACTCTCGTACCTCCCGGATGTGCAGCAAAGATGAATGACGGGGAGCGGTAGTCTGTGTTGATGGTGCGGATGTCAAAAGTGTTGTATCTTGACGACGGACTTCTAGTGGGAGAACACCATGATGTTAGCGGAATGTAAGGCCTAACAAGAAAATAAAATGTAGCTTTGTACGTAAGTTATCTCCTCATCGATACGGCCCACAGATGATCGACAGCTTGCACTATGACGCTGAGCAGACTCGGTAGATTGCAATACCCGACAGGACTCGCTAGGTCGCGATGACCTGACGGGGTGAGCATGGTGACCCCACTAGGTGTCCAATGTACACGGCGTGATCCATCGAATGGCCGTAGTTTAGGTTATGCACTATTTTTTTGCCCGCTTTAGAATGTACTTCAAAGTATTCTGTAGGGCCAGTGGTGTCTCTGGGCTACTGATGGCGGTTTCGGACGTGCTTGCGATGCGTTGCGCCCGTTCCAAATAAAGTGACATATGAAACAGATTCAGTAACGACTAGTATGAATTTCGTAAATGAAACGATAAGAAATTGCAACTGTCTTATGATATCATATTGCCATGAAGCACTGTGGGGATTGATCGAGTGTTCTAGACTGTCCATATGAGCCAAATGTCTACGGGCCACTGCGCTTTGTTCATATGCAGATTAAACAAAGCAAAGAAAACTAAACCGTGGATTAAAAAAGGCAAAGATAATGAAATGACCCACCTCCGCACCTACTAGTCACCTGGTAATTGTAGGAATTTTTGAGCAATATTCACAATGCATAAAATTATCAAAAAAATTACACAGTTAAGTATGTTGTCGCAAGAAGCTACACACAAAACTTTGCAATTTTTAGAGCTCATTCGCTATATTTTAAAATTTTAACATTCCCGATGATCATATAAATTTTTGAGCAACATTTACAGTAGATAAAATTGCCAAACAATTATACAGTCAAGTACGTTGTGTTGAGAGGCTGAATATAAAATTTCATAATTTTTAAGCTCATTTTCTATACTTAAAAATTAAAAAAATAGTACAAAAAAATAAGGAATGTAATTAAGTCAGCTAATTAGCCGATTTAATTACATCGTCCCCCCCATAGGGCGAGAGGTCGCCGTCGGTGGTGGGGCGCTAGGCTGCGTGCCGTTTGGTTGCGTGGCGACAGGCTGCGTGCCGGCGGTGGCACGCCCACGTGTCAGCTTTATGGTGTGACCGTCCGGCTACCGGATGGTAAAAATGCTATTTTTGCCACTACGGTGTGCATACTGTTATTTTTATAAATACGAATGTAAATAGTGCTATATTTACCAAAAATTCCATGTATCAGAGCTAGTTCTCATACGGATACGGATTGTCTTTTGTGGGGAGGTGAGGTGGGGTTTGCTCTTGTAGTCTTGCTCCGAGTTTTTATAGGTGATCATAGTTCGCTCTAAACGATTTCAGTTTCTGGAGTTATTTAGATTATATCGGCTTTTTGATTTTAGTTTTTGTCTTTTAGTTTTTCATATTTTTTCTTTTGTATTGTCCCAAAAGATATAGCGCTATTTTTAATTTTTCTTTTTATTATTTTTGATTCAGAAAAAGCTAACAACAACTACAGTGCAATTACATGGCCTGTTCTTTTTGTCATGACTTGTGACTTTTGGTCATGGCTTGTGACTTTTAATTTGTTTTGTATGAAAGATTACAGAGTAATAGAAAATCACGTGCAGTTTTT
Organism: Bonia amplexicaulis; assembly: GCA_036346245.1. Classification (NCBI taxonomy): domain Eukaryota; kingdom Viridiplantae; phylum Streptophyta; class Magnoliopsida; order Poales; family Poaceae; genus Bonia; species Bonia amplexicaulis. Next base: position 19,517,690 of record CM070751.1, on the reverse strand, counting down.
GCCGGTATAAATGAAGTCAGTAAAGTATGTACTACAATTAACTAGTAGATCCTATCTTGAAAAAAATACTCCGTTTAAAAGCTAGTTACTGTAGAAAAGCTGAAAAGAACAGGACCACAGTCAAAAGCCGACAGCAAAAGTTAAAAGCCATGGCTTTTAAGCCGTTTGAAGCACTACCTATATTTAGATTTTTTTCCTGCAAAAAATGCTTTTAGAATTTATGCATTTTTTTGAGATTACAATAGAATTTATGTAGTTAAATTAACTTTGGCCACTAACATATGACAAAATATTTAAACAAACCAAATGAGAGATATAATACTAAATCCTCTGTTATCGTTTTGTACGAAACAAACGAGAGATATAATGCTAAATCCTTTGCTGTCGACTTTGCTATTCTGCGTAAGTTCACTGAATCCTTGTTGAATCCATATCCAACGGATGCTCATGAGTCGTCGGATGAAGCAAACAAACAACAGTAACACTAGTTGTCCGATGCGAGATCCACCGTATGCGTCTACTACTTGGTTTCATTTAGGGGTGGAAAAAATGCTTGTTAGTGGGGCTCGTTGGCTCGGTTCGAAATTGCTTCAATTATACTTGTTAATTGGTTAAACATTAAAATGAGTTGATTTCAAATGAATTTGAATTTTGCTCTAGCTCAGCTCGGCTCGTTAGCTCGTTTCTAAAAATACTTTCAAATTATTTGTAAAATGGTATTAAATCAAACTATATCAATTTTAGAAAAAGCTCGATAAGATAAGGAGTTGGCTTAATATCCACCCCTAGTTTCATTGCTCCCACCACGGCGACCATGCGATCAGGGGCGGAAACTTTGTTTCATTGCTCCCCACTACGGTGACCATGCGATTAGAGGCAAAACTAGAACGAAAATAATTTTCTACAATTTTATGAATTTTTCTCTTTTCTCGACAACAGTCGACCGCCAAGACGACTGTTAAGTCAGAATCAGTGTCCGTGCTTAAGACGGTCATGGGCCATGCACGAGTTGAATCTGCGGCTGTGGGCCGCACGGCACGACTCGTTTATTTGGTAGGCTTAAACGGGTCGTGCCTATACGGGCTATACTACCATTGGGCCCGTGCTATGCCGGCCCAGCACGGCCCATTGGGCACACTATTCAACGGCTCCAGAAGAAAATGAGAGGAGAAATACCAACCTTACCCTTGTCGCCATTTTTAGCTCCGCCACTCCCTCAACCCGACTCGCATGCCTTCGGTTTGATTTGTGGCATCGTCGCTCTGGTTTGCAGCTCCTTAAATCACCAGACCACCAACCGATTGGCCACGCCACCAGTTGGATTCGCCGAGCGACAACTCGGGAAGGAGATGCGAGGACGACAAGCACAGGAAGGAGAGAGGAATCAGGAGTTTCGGATGGAAGGACAGGGCAAATGTGGCAATGCAACATTGGGTTATTTTGGAGTTGTATTGGACCGAACAACTAAAGGCTTGTTTGGGGTCCTAGGGTATGTTTGGTTTTTGTCCCTAACTTACCCTATCACTTTTTGGCAACACCATAATAATTGGCCCTTGTTTGGATAGTTGTCAAATTTTGGCACGTCCATGGATCTTTGGTCACATCCTATACATTTTCTTGTCAATTCTTAAGCAAAACTTGGGCAACCAAAACCTTGGTCAAAATTTTGGCTAGCCAAATTTTGATAGGGCTTATTGGGGCACCAACCAAACAGACCCTTAAAGCTAGCTTTTGCTTTAAAAAGCCGAAAGCCCACTGCAACTGCAAATATTGCACAAATTAATATTTTTGAACTAGCCGTTACGGTTTGATGCGGTACTACCGCACTCACACAATCCAATACCACATGGTTCGACCGATACTACCAATTTTCAGAGGAGTGAAATATCTCAAAAACAACCTCTCTGGAAATAATATATATAACTAGAAATCGGTCCCGATCTTGCCCATCGCATCGTAGTACCACACCTCAGGTGCGGTCATACCGCACACCAGTAGTATCGCAGTTATACTTACGACCATACCGATTTTTCTGACAATAGTTTTTCAGATGCAATTCAAGATGCATGCATGTCTTAGTTGATCAAGATGGCACAAAATAAATCATTAAGCTATTAGACATGATCTCTCTTTATAGGACGACATCTAGCCTATCAATCCCATCTTTTCATCAATCACCAAGACTGGTAAAAACTATAAAAGGGTCCTTAGGCTTCATAATACTTTTGTCTTGGGCCATGTTAATCATTTGTCGTCCTTACATGCTATTTTCATGTTGTTGTCCATAAACCGGGACTTAAACCTTCAAAACATCTTAGCACACATGTTAGTCCCATAACATATTGTTGTCATAAATTACTAAAACCATTTGTAGGGGCCTAGATGCTTTTAGCTAGGGCTGTAAAAAAAGCTCGAGCTCGTGAGCTACTCGAGTTCGGCTCGTTCTAGGCTCGATTCGAGCTCGGTTCGAATTTTAAACGAGCCGAACTCGAGCTTGATCTCGAGCTCGCGAGCTTTACCGAGCCGAGCTCGAATAGTTCGCGAGCTCCGATTCGAGCTTAAATAGTAATACATATTAATTCTTACCGAGCTTACTCGAGCCGAACTCGAGCTCGAGCTTTTATTATTGTTGAAAATTAGTGTATATTTGAATTATTTTGACTGTTATCGAGCTTACTCGATCCGAACTCGAGCTTTTCTTATTATTGAAAAATAGTGCATAATAAATTATTTTAATTGTTATCGAGCTTCACCGAGCCGAGCTCGAGCCTACTCGAGCTTAGGCCGAGCCGAGCTCGAGCCCGTGTTCAAGCTCGGACCCCATCTCAAGCTCGGCTCGAGCTCAGCTCGAGCTTCTACCGAGCTCGAGCTTAGAAGGCCAAGCTCGCTCGAGCTCGGCTCGTTACGACCCTACTTTCACCGTGCCATCTTTGGTCGTGCCGTGACAGCCATGATAGGTCGTGCCCATGCCATGTCGTGCCCATCCCAACACTATGCATGATGTGCCTTGGTGGCACGCTGGGCCAAGGTGGTGGCCTAAGCACAGCCCGCCCCCTCGTGTCGTGCTGGCCCGGCCCGACGCATCTCGTGTGATGATGTGCCGTGGGCCATGCCAATAGTAATGAGCTGTGGGCCAGCCCACTAGGCACGACCGATTTGGACACCACTACCCTAAGCCGAATTGTTTCGCATCCTTTCACTATCTCACGTCTCCTGGCAATGCAACGCTGCCCCACTCTCTCAACCCCGCTGCTAGCTCCTCCCTTCAATTTTCTCCGCTGCCAACTCTTCCCGTCGACGGATGACGCCGAGCTCCTCCTCTTGCCGGTCGACACCTCCTCGCCACCCCTCTCCGCCCCATATGACACCCCTCTTCGACGCCTCTGTCCCACCTCCCTCCGGCTCAACACCGCCCGTCTTCTCCGAAAGCCGCTGCCTTCCTCTGGTCTTGGTCACCGTATTCCTTCGACCTGCCCTCCACCTCCCTCCCTTCAGTCTCAGAGTGCGACGATGACCGCTCAGATCTCGGGTTCTTTTGTTTCCCCTTTTCTTTCATTTAGATGAAAGGTTTGTTGTTGTTTGTTAGCATGGGCAATGGTTTTTTTGTTTTCGATGCATATATGCTGAGATTCACTACCATAGAAAGCGTCATCATAGACGGTTCAAAACCATCATCACAAGTTGTTTCTGACCCGTCTGAATTTATGTGTCTATGACAACAGGTGGTTATCACGGAAGACTCTCAAACCATCTGTGATAAGCTACAACATAGATGGTTTTTAAAAAAACAGTCTGTGATATGTCAGATATCAAAGACAGTTCTTAAACATAGCTATCTGTGATATGTGATATATCACAAATGGCTAATACCAAAAACGGTCTGTGATATTTCAGATATCACATATGGTTCTTAAATATAGTCGTATGTGATATCTGACATATCACATATGATTAATACCAAAAATTGTATGTGATATGTCATACATCACAAACGGTTCTTAAACAGAGTCGTCTGTGATATCTTACATATCATAGACGGCTAATACTAATAACCAGCCATAGGGCGACTGCATGTGGAGTCGCCCACCCATTGGACGATAGGCTTCAGTCGCCCAACGGTCGGATGACTGAAACGTATTTCTGTAAAATAATGTTGCTACGGATATATTTCTATTATTTTAAATAAAAAATAGATTATTCGTATAAAAATTTTCAGGAATGAGTGGTCGGGAAGTTAGTGGCTAGGGAGATCTCGAGCTTTCATCCTTTTTTTTTCTCTGCCGCCTTTGTGAGGTGGCGTGTTTTGCTGGAAGTATCATCATTGTCCTCTTAGTCATCTTCTGCCGAGCCCTGGTCGAAGCCCGCATCGTCTAAGGTCTCTGGTGCGCCAACAAGCTATAAAGAGTGAAATTAAGGGTAATTAATGGTCATAATTATAAGTATCGACTACTCAGATTAACGTTGACCGGAAAAGTTTATACTTTCAAGCGAGCTTACCTCTCCTAGTCGGAGACAACAACCGAAATTTGGGGAGCCCCCTCCGTGTTTGGAGGCTCCATCTCACATATGTCCTTAACTAGTTTGGTAATTTCTCCTGAGAGCAAGTCTGCAAATAAAAGACAAAAATGAATTAAAGTTTTACGCAAAAAGAAAGTTACTCTAAATAAAATTTAATTCATAAAAATACTTACTATCTTTGTAGTCCCTAGTCGCGTCATTGACCCCCCGAGTGCGTCCATATGGGATGTGCTTATTTCTTTAGAGAGCTAATACGATATGTGATGAAGTCATTCACCACCTGCCACCTAGTAAACCCTCGCTCTCTTAACTGGTTGATAGCTTGGATCTAGGAAGCGATCCGGCCATGGCCACTCGGGCCGAATCCCATGACTTCTTCCCCGGAATGTTTCCCACAAAGAAATAGCTTGTCGTCTCATGTCATGACCATGGAGAACCACTTCTTCCACTACGCCTAAGAAGATTTGGTGCGCATGAGGATGTATTTCTATGCCTTCTTGTTATGAAGGGACAGAAAACAACTTCCTATGGCTAACCTAGCTTGCTTGATCATGTCATAGAAGTACTTGCAGAGCTATAGATCTGCAGAGATCCCAACTCCCAAGTATGCTTCGTTGAGAATACAAGTACACGCAGCATCGTGATAGAGTTGGAAGCAAAATTCACCAACTCTACCTCAAAGCGCTCAAGCACCTTGGCCAAGATGTTGCAAGATGGCGTGTCACCGTAGCAAGCCTCACCCAAGGTCTAGCCGGCCGGCTAACATAGGGCCTGTTCGGCAAGCCAAAAGTTGATCGGCTTTTGTCTTTTGCTACAGTATCTAATTTTCAAACGAAGTATTTTCTCAAGACGAGGTCTACAAGTTAAACGTAGTACACGTTAAAAGCCCAACATCTATACTAGCCAAAATCGTGAGTATCGGTCTCCGTAATCAGACTGTAAAATGTACCAAAATTCAAAAATTTCAGCCAAAAGTCATAAGCCGTTGTCAAAAAGAACAGACCCATAAACACACTGGCAACTTAGCATGCTAGTACATACAATTTCACAAAGATGAAGTGTGCATAAATGCATTTGATGCTACCTTGAGTCGTAAGTAATAGATATATTGAGAGCTTCAAAAAGTTTATGTGCTCAGCTTTGCTAAAGAACTCAGCTTATGTAGTAGCATTTCTAGGTGGTTAAACAATACTAAGAAAAAAAATAGTACAAGTTGGACGCCTAGCTCACGAGAAATGGGGCAAATGGCGTGGGGTGTTCCCAGGATGAGGTTAGATTTTTCTTGTCAAAACGCCCTTCAGCAGTTCATACTATGTTTCTATTTATATAAGTACATCCGTAGGGACGATCAGAAAGGAACTTGAACTAAGCAACAAAAATTTCAGAATAGCACATCGTGCAATATGTATGACAGAAATAGCCCAAAACATTGAACATTACAAGGGCAAACTTTCTTCAATCGAAAGTTTATCAAAATTGTAACATTGCACAAACATTTATCAACTGCAGCTACCTTGTATTTTGAAACATCAAGCATCCAGACTTCCAGAGTACGACGGGCAGAGAGACAAGGTAACTCTCTTCACCAAAAATAATTAATTTTACAACATAGGCTGGCTCATAGTACAAACAAGAAAGGTTACAAGGGTTGCCCTCAAATGGCATCCATATACAACATTATATATAGCTCTACAAATGAACTAAAACTGCGATCTGACATCCTTGAAAACACCACCTCTCTCCATCTCCGCAACAATGTCTTTTAAAGCCGGTACTTTGCTAGCTAAAGTTCTGTACAGTCTAGAATACCTGGCTCTTGTACCATCAGCTGTTCGTGCCAGCGCAAGCAAACTGACTGCTTCTGGCAATTGCTCAAACACAGTTTTTATTTCCTCAAAGCTCATGTCTGCAAGAACTGATGGTCTTGGAACAACACGGATTATCTCACCGCCTTTGGGTTCCTGAACTTGATGATCAGCCTTGATGACCAGCTCACAGCTCGAATTTGCTCCGCATTTAATGATGAAAGGGGCTGTTGTTCCAGTGTTGAACTGCAGGACGTTCCACTGTGAAACTTCGCTCTCACCCAATGTGTTTGAGTTCGAATTAGGATCCGGGGCAGGATCATCGGGATCTTCTTGCAGTGACTGTGCATATACATGGTAGTATTGCATCAGCTAAAATTAAACGAATATAGCTGAGAATGGTGTTGGAATTCGTCGTGCCCAATGTGTTGTCAGCCTCACACAACCCTAACTCTCACAATGCATAAGCTATATTGAAGGGACAACCCTTACTCTCACATGCATAAGCTATATTGAAAAGGCAACAATAGCATATGCAGTGTCTTAAGCTTCGTTATCATCACCAATCAGTCAATCAAAAAGCTAGGATTTCACGCAAAAGGATTGAGAAATACATAGGTAATGCCAGATCCTAATATCTGTCCAGAAACCGAGGGAGAATAATGATTATTAACTTAGATAGAGAGATGTAAAGTTGGACACAAAAAATTTGCATCTGTAGAGAAACCGAGAAGTGACAATCAGGACAATTCGCTTACCCGCCTTACAACAGTGGCGGAGCTAACGAAGATGCATGGGGGTACAGCTGTACCCCCAAAAAAATTGCCAAAATACCTATTATATGCACCCCTAATACAAAAGGTATACACGCTCCTCCCTCAATTTGTCTCAGCAACCTATAGCCCACGAACCCAACAGACCAATAGCCATCAAGTCTAATGGCCCAGCTGCCCAAAGCCCACCAGGCCACAAGGTCGACACATCCCTGGCAGCCTGGCTCAGGATCAATCCCCAAACCCAATCCCCATCGCTGCATCGCATCGTACGCTGTGCCCTAACCATCTGGCCCATTTTGCAAAAGTAAAGAATTTTCATTGCTTCTATGTTGAAATGTTTTTAAGTGTCATCGATATGCAACTTCAAGAGCTCAATAGCAGGTTGGTTAAATTTGTTACAACTGCTTATTTCTAAATTCCAATACATCTTCGCTTCCTACTAATACATTTGCTTCTTATGACAGGTTTGATGAAGTTAATACAGAGCTGCTTCTTTGCATGGCATCTTTGCATCCTAGTGATTCATTTGCTTCATATGACAAGGATAAAGTTCTTAAACTTGCTAAGTTTTACCCTAAAGATTTCTTGAATACAGATTTGGTACAACTTTCTTTGCAGTGTAATATGTTTATTCTTGACATGCACCAAGATACAAGATTTCGAGAAGTGAAGAATCTCAGTGAGCTCTCTATTAAACTTATTGAGACAAAGAAGCATAATCGCTATAAACTTGTTTATTTGCTGCTCAAATTGGCGTTGATCCTTCATGTGGCTACTGCAAGTGTAGAGACGGTATTTCGACAATGAATCATGTAAAGAGCAAACTAAGAAATAGCATGAGTGAACAATACTTAAATGATTGATTAGTTACATACATTAAGCGTGAGTTCTTTCTACAAGTTAGTGATGATGCTGTCATCATTCGCTTTCAAAGTATGAAGGAACGTCATATCAAGTTGTAATTTTTAAAAAATATTTTGTGATGTTGGTTGTAGTGCAAACGTGTAATTTGTCATATTTAAACTTTCTTACTATATCATTGTATTTTTTAAAAATATTTTGTGATGTTGGTTGTAGTGCAAACGTGTAATTTGTCATATTTAAACTTTCTTACTATATCATTTGAACTTGTGTTAGAATGGATGTGTCTAAAGTTCGCACCCTCCATTGTCAAAATTCTAGCTCCGCCACTGTCTTACGACGATGACCTAGGATGTAGGGAAAACTAGCTCACCGAGACAAAATATCCATTTCCATTTTATCACATTCACAACCCATTTAAAGGGTGGCATTTACTCTTTTTTCTTTTAGGGAAATGATTCCAAGATACAATGTACATACCTCTACAACTTTCCGTGCCTCCATGATCTGCTTCTGAGCACTTGGATGATCAATATCAAGAAGAGAAGGCATCTGCGCCAAGAGATCATCCAATGATTCCAGCAATGCTTTCTTCTTTGATTTTCTCAACGGTCTTGCAGAGCTTTGTCTCATTACTTCCTGATGTCCAAAAGGAACAAGTATGGCTAGTTAGTAAACACGCTTCCCAGTGAAACATAAAAAGGCAAGACAAGTAGCGATAAATGGATAGCATCAGACCTTGACTTGTTTTAAAATGTTGTCTAAAGATATGAGAGATGCTAATCGTGCATCTTCAGCAGCAGTTTGAGGATTTCGGATGGGTGAACCACCTTCTTCTTTGGTTAACAAGGCAGTATCAGTTCGCATTTGTTGCATGATCTGATAACAGTATGACACGATTGAGATGCCATGAGTACAAATGTCCACTAAAATAATCTAAGTCTACTAAGCTACAAAATGAATGCAAAAATATGATTGTACGTCATACATCAAGGTGAATCCTCCAAGGACTTGCCACTGAATATAAGCCTCTTGAAAGTTAATGAATGAAAATTTTCACATTAACATTGAATTAAGGAGAAAAGAGTAAAAAGAACTTATTCCATCACCAAAATTTGAACTAAAAACACTGTGCATGTTTCTGCTCTTTATTGAAGAACATAAATTTGAGAAATCTGGCAAGTCAACAGGTAGAAAAATTGTGAGGGAGAAGTGGCACCTTTCTTCTTTTGTGATCGACAGACTCCAGAGCAGAGCGTAGCTTACTGACATGAGCAGGATCATCAGCCTGCTCTGTTGCCAATGTGCCAGCTATGTCCTGCAATATTGTGAAGGTTAAGACATAAGAGAAACAATTATACTGAAATTATTGGACCAGATGATGAGGCAGGTAAATAAAACCTTCAAGTGTTGTAGCTGTGATGAGTAAACACGCTTCGTGTACTCAGATAACAGCTGGCCTAAAGCATCAGTGGTGGGGGGCTGCGCTGTACCAAGGCCAGCCATCCATCCATCCATAATAGCAGTAGACAACAGTTCAAGCTGTCCGGTAGCTCCTCCAGCAACATCTCCACCAGTTACGGACAAAAACTCAAATTTCTCTGCAAGCCATGATCGGATTTGGCGTTGTAATTCACCAGCTGGTGTGTGAACGAAGAGAGCAGCCAAAGCCCTGTTTCCGATTGAAAAGGCCTTGGCTTCCTCGGTAATTTCCCGAAGCTTTCCTCCAGTGACATGTTGCCTCCAAGTCTCCTGTCCAATTATGATAACATTAGTACAAATCACCGAATGCTAGCAGCTCTTAAACTCATTCACCCAAAAAGTTTAAAACATGTCAAGGCATTCACATCAGGCATTGGTACCAAGAGATCAGCATAAAATGCCCTTGCTTGCCGCATTAACTTCACTATGATGATCTAATATCTGTACTAGGATGCAATCATGCCAGCAATAAAGCGTAGGATCCCATCAGAACCAACATGTACTACAAAAGTTAACCAGAGAGATGCCCAAAATGTAAACTAAATCCCATAAAAACTGATGCAAGCAAGATTCAGAGTGGGAATGTACTGTTAACAATATGCAGTATTTCAAGAAGAACAAAAGATACCTCCTCAATCCCGCGGAGCTTCAGAACAATTGAGGAAAATTTTGATTTCCTTTCCTGTTTAATGCTAACCTTGAAACCATGAACATGTTCATTGATTAAGGCTGTCCGTGAACCATGATCATGGTGGTAAACAGGAGACCTGCCAGGACTACTTCCCCTGCTAGAACTTCTGCTCCGACCACTATTTGATTTCTCCAAAAAGCGCTCAACTGGAGAAACCTTTATGAAGCAAGGAACAATTGGACAAATACCATTACACACTTAATACAAAAGGATGGGACAGCTTCTTAGATTAAAAAGAAAAAGTTTAAAGCAAGACAGCAACATCATACCTTGATGGACTGAAGTTCTGGGGACCTAGCAAGCAAAGATCTAATGTATAATATCCTGACCCTGGAAACTAGCATGGTATCCATCACTTTTCTTGGTTCCATTTTGCGAATGAATGAGAAGACAGCATCTCGGATCTCGGCAAGTATCTCATGCTCCCTAGCAGCACCAGCTTTGATAACTGCAGCCAATACCTGAAAGCATATCATAGTTACACCATTGTCCTTGCTGGGAATCAACATTAACTATGACAGGAGTATCATGGAACTATAAAAATAGACTAGGGTCTGGCGCATACCCGCTGTAGCCAATAAACAGTAAAAAAATAATGAAATAGTTCAGACTTTATATGTAGTTCTGATATCAAGGAACTGTACAAAACAGACCTCATATGAACGCCTGATGACTTAATCAAGACATCACACAACACATCACATTCTCCAGGTATATCCCAAGCAAGAAGGAAAATAGTTGGCATCACAGTATCACACTGCAGAACATGAAAATGGGATTGCAGTATATGTTGTCATGCACCCGTCAATCTCATGGACACAACTAAACTAAGGCAACTGCCAAAAATGTTTAAACTGTGTTTGTTTGTATTTGGTAGGATATGGACAAGGATTACATAAGTCCCGGGCCACCAGTAACTAGCTGGCCACTGTTCACCAATCATACAAACCAAAACCCTTTAGCGAGCTTACTTATGCTGAGCTGGAATGTATGGACATACACCGACTCTAACCAATTTGCATTATTCTTGTGCATAGCCAAATTATCAAAACATTCTTCTGGGAAAGGGAAAAGGTGCCAAGGGCCTCAAAAGGCTCAAAATCAAAACCAATTGATATTTGGACAAATTGAGGCCATCTAGGTTCATGGCAAACTTGTGTTGGCATGAACCAGCCTGGTGAAATGAGAACAGGTATCAAGTACCAACTACACATCTACACAGCAGTATCCTGACAAGTGCTGGATTTCCAAACCCTCTGAACGAATAGATCACATAACTATCCAATGACCATCTGATGGCAGTGGAGGTTCACTATGGGCCATAGCTTCAGTAGAAGGCTGGTGACCATAATAGAAAAACAACAATGAAATGGAATATGCAAAACCATAGAAATCTTATAAGTACAATATGCATATTTTATATTAGAGTGGCATTACTGACCAGCATCAAAAGCTTATTTGCACCATCAGCTATTGCAGCAAATCCCTCAAACTGGTTAGGATCAAAATCCATTAGTGCGGATGTAAGGTACTCCCCAGCAGGCGTAGTTTTTGTTGTCTCATTGCTCGATTTCACAATAGCTCCACTGTTTCCAGTTTCGTCCTGAGACAATTGTGATGGAAATACATCTGGCGACTGACTTTTGATGCTGTCGCTCCTACAGATAGAGTTGTAAATGGCATCTCCATGGAATCCAATTTTTTATTTTAAAAATTTAGAGTGATTGATTGATTGTAGGTGTATGTATAGTAGCATTTTACCTGCCAATATCCCTTCCCTGAGCATTAGTAGGTTTGTTTGAAGATGGACTTGGAGCCTATGGACAAATAGCTATTGCATGAGAACCTCATGGCAGAATTTTGCAAATACAGGTACTGAGAGGTCACATCTTTCATCTTTGCATACATTGAAAAGAAATGTTATCACAATCACTGTTTATAAAATAAAAGCTTCTTGCAGAACCCATTTTGACACAGAAGGATGAAAACACTGAGAACAAAAAAAGAATACGCAATGCAGAAACAATAACTCCCATGTCAGCATTGAATTGCCACCATGGTTGTCACGGCGTAATTGGCGACCACAGCGCCTCGTAGGCGCCAGGACGCCTAGGCGAGGACACGGCGACACTGCGTACGTACTCTCGCGTTGTATACGATATGTTCCATTCACTCTTCAGTTGCGCCGTCTACCCCCATATACTCACTCTTCCGCTGCCGAGTGCCGACTCACTCTCTCCCTCGACTCACTGCCTCTCCCGAGCCGATCTCCCGCCCCCCAGGCCGCCTCTCCCGACGCCTCCTCCCTCCCGGCGCCTCGCTTCCTCCCCGTGGTGCCTTCCTCCCCACCACGCCCTCCCCATGAGCCACCTCCTCCCCGGCGCCTCCTCGACGCCTCCCCGCCGCCGCCTCCCATCGCCTCCTCCCTCGACGGCGGGAGCAAGCCGGAGAGAAGCCGGCGGCAGGAGGGATGCGGCGCGGCGAGAGGGAGGAAGGCGGCGCGTTGGGAGGGAGGAAGGCGCGCGGCGGAGGGAGAGACGCTGGCCGGAGAGAGAGAGAGGACGGAGGCCTAGAAGACCAAGGCGAGGCGAACTGTCGTGGCGTCCGTGCGCCCCGCTCGATTTAGGCGTCGCCTAGGCGACGCCGTAACAATGATTGCCACACTTGATCATTGAACAAGTTTTCTCTTATAAAGTTTAAGTGAGAATAGATTAATAAATGTTATGCTAGATAGTTAGTTATAAATTTAATTTCATTCGAACTGAAAGAAAGAGAACAAGGAGCAATAGGCAAACTAAGACATATGCATAAAGTGGTGTTCCTAGATCATTATAAGGTAGATGAATAAAAGATTTCATTGGACACCTAGGAATGGAAGATCTTGATCATCACTCTTAGCAAATCGTCACTAGCAGATTTAAGAAAGTAGCATTTTAGCTAATTTCCTTAATGTAAGTGCAGGGCAAGGTTGCCTCAAGATGCCCTACAATACTCAGGCACATTCAGCACAAAGTGCAACAAATCGCTGGGTCTTTTCACAAGCAGTAAAGGAATCCAGCAAATCAACAAATAAAAAATGAACAGGAATGGACTTAACACACAGGGACCAATAATAGAATAGAGTGAAGAATATTCCAGAATAACCTGAGGTGAGCTTCCTAATCCCGACTTCTCTGTAAGTCTGTCAAAGAGCTTCTCGTTCTCCGCGTGCAATTTCTGCATAGATAAATGAAATGACAGAACCAGAAAAGAAATTTGGGGTCAGAGTGTAAGAAAACCGGGACAAGTGCCAACAGCAGGGAACGTGAATTGTCTTAGCTCAAACATAAAGAACAGACAAATCATGCATTAACTGGCACACACAATCATAATAAGAATCTCTACAAGAGCAGCAGCAGCGCAAGGTAGCTAAAAAGTCCAGCCACCAAACTTAATATAAAGAACAAAATCAGTTATCTAGTGCAAAGCTATTATAATAAAAATCTAACAGGATGCAAATGGATCTCCTCTAAAATTGGTGTTGGACATCGATAAAAATAATTAACAGAGCTGTCAGGATTAAGCTAGCAGGTTGTCTAATCTGAGTGTAGAAATCAGGTCCATAGCAAATAAGTATAGCTTTATGACCGTTTTCAAAATATATTATATAAATATAGCTTTATGATGGACGATAGTGTGAAACAAAACCAACCAACACTGTTCTAAGTTGCTCTGCTTCTGAAGCTGCAGCTTGTCCTAGTAGGATGGAAACTCCCTAGCTCAATGGCAATGCAAATATATTTGAGTCAAATAGGCAAAATTTAAGTCGCTGTCTGTGGGTGGAAATCAACTGGGAACCAGAACAGGCCAATTAGTTAACTTTTGATAATTTCATAAACATGATGAACGATAGTCACATAAAGTATCAAATTATCAATACCTCAATAAGGGCATCCCTCTTTGCTAATTCCTCTTCAAGCCTTTTGGTAACTGACGATGAATCAGCAGTTGATTCCATCATCTTTGAGGTTGAAATAACTGAAGCGTCTTCGGACCCGATAGTTGATCTAGCATCACTAGCATTCAGGGCATCATTAAGTTGAGACTCAATGGATTTAAGTTTTGCCTGTAATTGTGGAAAGAAAATAAGCATGTAAACTACAAGTATCGGGATATGATAAAAGTTAGACCATTTAAACATACTACAGCATTTAGTTAAAGCTGCAATCTCTACAGCTGATGTACAAACAATAAAACATGGTATATACTAGTTACTACTCTAACATTGACACAGACAGTTGTGATCTCAACGGGTGATATGGTTGTAATCACAGTCCCTGATGAGGAGTCTTGATGCAACAGAAGCTCAAAATAACGACAATATTGAACAAAGAACTATTATAAACAGAAAACAGTCAAGTTTGATTATGTAAAAATAAATTTTGGTTGGGCGAAAGAGAATATTAGCAAAGTTGAGATCTGGAATAGTTGAAAATGGGAATCCAATGCACAAACAACACATATATGATGATGTCATGGTGAATAACCAACCAGCACTGTGTTGATATATACGTATGTGTGGGTGTCATGCTCATAAAATTGCATTATGTGGCAACGTGGCATCAGTGTGGAGGAAGCATGCATTTTTACGGGTGCATTGTAAGAAGCCATCATTTGGATATGACATGTCCTGTATGCCATGGTAGCATGCTCATGCTTACACTATGGAGCCAGCACTTGCATTGAAATGTGCCAGCCATCTTGGTGGTTGCTTTACATATTTACATTGTCCACATGGAGCAAAGAACACTAGACAAATTAAGTTAACCACATATAAAGTTATAAACCATGAAGCTAAATGCCTGGCTTTCATAGTAGTAGAGCGGACAGAGAAAGAACCTCAATGCATGTTAACAATAGCGCTCGACGAGAAAAAAAAATTGAACAGGAAGCCAGGACTGGGATAATTTGAACAAGGAGAAATTAAAAAAAACACCGCTATTGAAAAAAAAACTGCTGCCTGTTTTAATTCAACAAATATAGATTGCTAGACAATAGATAAATGGATTGACATTTAACCTGTAGCGACTGAATTGTTGAATCACGTTCTTGCATCTTTATTTTCTGCTCTTGTTCAACTTCCAAAAGACAAGAAATCTGACCCCTTAGCTGGTTATTCTGTTCTTTCTCAATCTTGTGCTTGTCAGCAAGCCTCAAATTTTCAGACTGCAACCAATAACAAGACAACTGAAATGTCAGGTACCTTCGATTTTTAATAACAGACGGCATGTTGAGTTTCCCAAATATTATTAACTAAACTACGATTAGAAGTTAGGACATCCTAGAATTGCATATGAACAAAACATATTACAGAAGATTTAACAGAAATGTATCTTAATTCTTAAACATAACTGGTGTAAGACTGAAGTTTGAAGATGAAGATGAACAAATGTAACTCTCAACTGAATAAGATCTCGCTAAATACAATGTAAACTTTACCAGTATCTTAATTCTTAACTATAACTGGTGTAAGATTGAAGTCTGAAGATGAACAAATGCAACTCGACTTAATAAGATCTCACTAAATACAGTGTAATTGTAAACTTTACGAACAACTACCACATGCTTAAACTTTTCACTAGTAATCATGGTTGTCACGGCGTAGCCAAGTTGTCCTGGCGGCCGGAGGGGGGACACCGAGGTTGTTCGCCCAGCCTGCTCCCGCAGCCGGCGCCGATCTTCGGCCTGCTCTCGCCGTCGACGCCGATCTCCAACCTGCTTCCGCCGCCTTCCTCTCTAGCTCGCTCCCACTGCCGACGCCTCTTCACCAGAATAGTGCGTGCAGCCCTCTCCGCCGACGTAGCAGGGAGGCCGGATGTGCAGCAGAGGGAGGCCGAAGACGAGCTGGCCGATGCAGCAAACAGAGGGAGGCCGGGAGCTGGAGGGGGCAGGCGGTGCGAGGTGCCGGGGAGACAACGGGAGAGTTCGAGAGTCAGGAGTACGAGGGGGACTGATATATGAGTCATGTATATGAGGCGCATATGGGGCGGACGCTCGGGAGATCAAGCATATGAGTCCTGTGGTAGCAAAAGGGAGAAGTTGCTTATCGCTTGGAACTTCCACCTCGGTTGTCAAGTGTGCTAACGTCTTCCATGTGTCCCGCTTAAGAAAGTGCCTCGAGTGCCGTAAGAGCAAATGCCTTTAGAAGAAGTATCTTTGAAGGAGGACCTATCTTATCCGAGTATCCAATCAAAATTTTGGATGAAGCGGTAGTACAAGAAACAAGAGCATCAAATTACAGTAAGTGCGGTGGAGTAATCATACTGAGTCGAAGCAACTTGGGAGCGTGAAGAAGACCTAAGAGCGAGTTCCCGATCTTTTTCCAGTTCGTCCGAATCTCGGGTCGAGATTCTTTCTAAGGGGTAGGTTTGTAACATCCCAAATTTTGAGTTTTGAAAATTTAATTTCAAATTAATTATTTTAAAGTAATTGGCTTTTATTTGGATTTTTCGGGTTTTTCGGAGTTTATTTCAAAGTTTAAATCAAGAAAATGTATTTTAAATATTTTATAAAAGCCAAAAGTGTTCATTTTATTTTCCTAACCTTCCCGAATTTTTAAATAAATTTTGAGAATTTTCTGGAATTAAAATTAATTTTAAAAGATAAAAGAATTTTATAAAATTATTAAAAACAAATCTGAAAATATAAATATTTTAATAAGTCTAAAATGTTTCCGTGAATATTCTATAATTTTTCTGGAATTTTAGATATTATTTATTATTTTCCAAGCAAATATATTGTTTCTAGTATTTTAGAAAATCTAATCCGAAAATAAAATCAATTTAATCTCGTGCCACGTGTCGCTCATCCGACTACCGATACCCTTCGTTGGATTTAATCCAAGCCATCCCTTTCACTTAAATCCAATGGGCATGATCAATTCACTTGACACGTGTCACAAACCGACTGACTGCACCCTTCACTTCTCTTTCTCTCACCGACAAGTGGGCCCCACCCATCTCTCTCTTTCTTCTACCTCTCCTTCTTCCTCCTCTAGCTCTCTCTCCACCATTGATGCCGAATTAAAAGCTTTGATTCGGTAGCTTCTTTCGCTTAAACTTCCGATTGATTGCGGAATGAAACCCCTAATCACTCCTCCTAATTGCTTACTGCTTTCCTCTTTATTTCTCCCTTAATCACTAGAAAAACTCTTCCCATTCTTTCCTGGCCGGCCTCCCTCACCATTGCCCTATAAATAGCACTCCGGGAGCCCTTTGCACCGCACCACCCTCCTCTTTTTCCCGAGTCATGTATTTCTAGTGCCCTCCGTCATGCCGCCACTAGCGCCGCCGTGTGCTCTCTCACCGCCACGGCCCCTCCCGCCAGCCTCCTCATCCGCCGCCGTGAGTGCCGCCGCCTCACTGCCGCCGCCGCTTCGTCGCCTCCCGCCGGCCACGGCCACGGCAAGGCCACCGTGAGACCATCTCCCGAGCCGCCATGCGCGGCGCCGCGCGTGGCCTCCACGTCGGCGACCTTGTCCACGTGGCCGCCACCGCGCCCGCGTGGCGCCATGTGGCCGGTGCGCCACGTCGGCAAGGCAGTGGTCCGTGGATCCGGTCCACGGTGAGACCGGACCCACCGTCATTCAAATAATTTTCCGCTCGGAAAATTCAAAATGATGACGTCATAAATGCTATTTTTCAAGATAAAATAATTCGGAAAATCGGCTCTTTTCTTTTCTTTCAATTAAATCTTCCCGAGGTCATATCTTTTTCGCTTTAACTCCGATTTGACCTGTTCAAATTTCTAAATTTTCTAAAATCATAATCTATCTAAATATACATTCTTTTCAATTTTGAATTTTATTTGATTTTATGTGTATTTATTTGCTTTGTTGCTTTGTCTTTTCCGCAGCGTAGAATCCGACGTCGTAGAGACTTTCTTGACCTGCAACAAGACAATCAAGAACTCGCACACGAAGGCAAGTCTCCTTTGAACATCTTGAACCCATGTTTGAGAAATGTTTTAATTATTTTAAAATTATCGCATTGCTATGTACATAAAATGATAACTCTTGTTTTATAAATAGTAGTTAATCCAACTATTGTTATAACCTCATTTGATGTCGAATGCCATGTATCTTTGACACCCTAGGAATTCCCTTGTCTCAATAATGAGATTATTATATAACTTTGGTAAATTTTGTATCGGTGGTAGAAAGCTTAGTCATGCAACATAAACTTTGTAACCTTGGATTGGGAAAATATTGTCTTTGATTTAGACTTTTGTTTAGAAATATAGTGGCGATTGATGTTGTCACCGATCTTTAAAATAAAATAAAATGTGAGAGTGGGTTTAGACTAGGCGGATGGTAAGTTTGGTATGGGTTAGGATCAAAATCATTATGCGGATGTAAGGTCCCAGCAGGCGTAGTTTTGTTGTCTCATTGCTCGATTCAATAGCTCCACTGTTTCCAGTTCGTCCTGAGACAATTGTGATGGAAATACATCTGGCGACTGACTTTGATGCTGTCCCCACAGATAGAGTTGTAAATGGCATCTCCATGGAATCCAATTTTTATTTTAAAATTTAGAGTGATTGATTGATTGTAGGTGTATGTATAGTAGCATTTTACCTGCCAATATCCTTCCTGAGCATTAGTAGGTTTGTTTGAAGATGGACTTGGAGCCTATGGACAAATAGCTATTGCATGAGAACCTCATGGCAGAATTTTGCAAATACAGGTACTGAGAGGTCACATCTTTCATCTTTGCATACATTGAAAAGAAATGTTATCACAATCACTGTTTATAAACTAGCAACTCCAACAGATATCCCTTGTTTCTTAATGATGTTGTTCGCCATTTCTCGTAGTGGCATCCTGGTGCCTCTTAGGCGCGTGGTCACCAATCACGTACAACCACGCTAGTAATGTCTTCTCGAATTAACCATTCCTAATGTCTTCTCGGTAAGTCTGTCAAAGAGTTCTCCCGGCAATTTCTGCATAGATAAATGAAATGACAGAACCAGAAAAGAAATTTGGGGTCAGAGAAAAACCGGACAAGTGCCAACACAGACGAGATGTTGTTTTAGACAAAGATACGATCTCCAATACACACGGATGTTCTAAAATTGGTGTTGGACATCGATAAAATAATTAACAGAGCTGCCTCTTAGGCGCGTGTGGTCAATCACGGCGTGACAACCATGCTAGTAATGTCTTCTCGATTAACCATTCCTAGGATGTTCTAAAATATAGCTTTATGATGGACGATACTGAACTAAAGCCATCCTCCACCGTCCTCTGCCTCTTAGGCGCCGTGGTCACCAATCACGGTGACAACCATGCTAGTAATGTCTTCTCGAATTAACCATTCCTAGGATGTCATTGATGCCGAATTAAAAGCTTTGATTGCGTAGCTTTTCGCTTAAACTTCCGATTGATCATGGAATGAAACCCCAATCACTCTCCCTAATTGCCTACTGCTTCCTCTTTATTTCTCCCTTAATCACTAGAAAAACTCTTCCCATTCTTTCCTGTGGCCGCCTCCCTCACCATTGCCCTATAAATAGCACTCCCGGGAGCCCTTTGGCACCGCACCACCTCTCTCTTTTTCAGTCTGCCCGCTTAGGCTCTCCGCCGCCGCCACTAGCGCCGCCGCCGCTGTGCCTCTCACCGCCGCCTCTCCGCTGGCAGACTCATCCGCCGCCGCCGGTGAGCCGCCTCCTCACCCGCCGCCGGTTCGTCGCCTCCCGCCGGCCACGCCACGGAAGGCCACCGGCCGACCATCTCCCGAGCCGGCCATGCGGCGGCTGGCGTGGCCTCCACGCCTACCGACCTTGTCCACGTGGCCGCCACCGCGCCCGCGATGGCGCCATGTGGTTGGCCGCCACGCCGGCAAGGCCCGTGGTCCGTGGATCCGGTCCACTGAGACCCGGACCACCGTCATTCAAATAATTTTCCGCCGTAAAATTCAAAATGATGACGCATAAATGCTATTTTTCAAGATAAAAATAATTCGGAAAATCGGCTCTTTTCTTTTTCTTTCAATTAAATCTTCCCGAGGTCATATCTTTTTCGTTTTAACTCCGATTTGACCCGTTCAAATTTCTAAATTTTTCTAAAATCATAATCTATCTAAATATACATTCTTTTCAATTTTGAATTTTATTTGATTTTATGTGTATTTATTTGCTTTGTTGCTTTGTCTTTTCCAGCACAGAATCTGACGTCGTCAAGACTTTGCCGACCAAAAGAAGACAATCAAGAACTCGCACACGAAGGCAAGTCTCCTTTGAACATCTTGAACCCATGTTTGAGAAATGTTTTAATTATTTTAAAATTACTGCATTGCTATGTACATAAAATGATAACTCTTGTTTTATAAATAGTAGTTAATCCAACTATTGTTATATCCTCATTTGATGTCGAATGCCATGTATCTTTGACACCCTAGGAATTCCCTTGTCTCAATAATGAGATTATTATATAACTTTGGTAAATTTTGTATCGGTAGTAGAAAGCTTAGTCATGCAACATAAACTTTTGTAACCTTGGATTGGGAAAATATTGTCTTTGATTTAGACTTTTGTTTAGAAATATAGTGGCGATTGATGTTGTCACTGATCTTTAAAATAAAATAAAATGTGAGAGTGGGTTTAGACTAGGGCGGATGGTAAGTTTGGTATGGTGCGGATAGCACGAGAACTTGTATGTGTATGTTCCGCCCTAGTCAATTAAGGACCGACGCTTGTGTTTGTCCGATCGAGCACTACCGTACAACCACATGTCTATATGGGTACGACCTAGGCGACTAACTTATGATAGTTTAGTCTAGGTGCCACCAAAGGAAAGTGGATGCCGTGGTGTCTTGGTTATTCACAGTGAGGGACAGGGTTTACTGTACTCATATGGCGCAAGAGGGGGCTTCTGTCTGGGTGGTTTAACCCTTCAGCGGTGAAACCTCAGCGGGTGGTAACTGGCTAGACTAGAGTAAGGTAAAAGCTTTGTGATAATTTATCTAGGGTCTCATGCCAAAGGAAGCGTGTTGACTATTAAGATAACTTATCTCTTGTGGGTAAAGTTGTACAACCTCTGCAGAGTGTAAAACTATTCGAATAGCCGTGCTCACGGTCAAGGCGGCAAGGAATGCATTCACATGGTAGATCATTATTTTGCTTTTAAAATAAAAGATTTGGGAACCCAAGTGGATGGAACTTCCGGTTGTCCCGCGCATGTAGCTGCAGTGGGTGGTGTAACCCGTGGTTTTGAACTTTAGCAGTTAGCCAGTACTTCAAGTGTTGGTGGTTGTAACCTTCACTATTTAACTTGATAGATTTTATTGAAACAAACACTTTGCTAAATTGATGCCTTTAAAAATAACTAATGGTATTTGAAATAAAATGCTGCTTTGTGCAAAAGAACCGTATAACCCTCCTTTGATTAAACCCTGCATCTAATGCATTTTCCCAAGACTTGCGGAGTACTTTATGTACTCACATACTACACTTAAAATAATACTCAGAAGAGTATGAAGCTCAAGATGGATCGTTCGACTACGGAGCTTATGGATTCGACGAAGGCTTTCAGAGTTCTAGGTCGCGCTTCCCACCAATTGCCCGTGGCGAATTGATGGGTCTTCTCCATTGGATTTACTTTTGCTTCACCGTGCTTTATCTTTTGTGTGAGTGCGAGGTCTTGTAACCTCGTTGTAATAAAGGTCTTTCGACCCATGCTCTCTTTATTAATGTAATTTCGTTGTTGGCAATGTAATCATCACTGTTTAACTGTGTGCACTAGCTTTGATCTGGGACTAGTGCTGAAATACACAGAGGGGCTGGATTTGGAAATTCGGGTCCCGACAATATGGAAGTTATTTTGGTGACAAATTTACTAATATAATTTCCATGTGAAAATTCTAAATATTTTGTGTATAATAGTTTGAGTGCACACACTCTAAACAATATCTATTTGGAAACAGAAGTATTATCCAAATGACAGGGACCTCAGTAAAATAATTTTCTAATTGATCAAAATTGACTGTATTTAGCATTAGTTTGATTCAGAACAACAGAATATAAGGCAAATAAAATAAAGAATACAGACCTTCAGATCAGCTTGAAGTGTAGAAGAAACTCTCCAGGCCTTCTGTACTTCATTGAAGAGCAATGTGCACTGGTTGTTAGCCTCTTTAAGAGACAGTTTTAACCCTAAAACTTCTTGCCGCAAGTCTGAAACCTCCTTTTCTTTGTCATGCAATTCTTTACGTGAATCATTCGCCTATAAATAAACCAGAAACGTGGTTAACTGGTTATAAGAGATAATGGCACCATGTAGAGATCGGTCAAAACCATACCACATCTCTCCATTTCTTGATAGTATCACGATTTCCAAGGCTCAGTTCAGCATTTCTTGCTCTGGCAGAAAAACTGAGTGTGGACAGAGTTCCAGACAAATTTGAAGCCCTTGGACTTATATGCACAATCAACAAGGTCTTCGAGCTACTTCCTGCACAAATACAAAGGAATGTAAAAACAACACCAATACTGGAGGTGGAAGCTTACTTAGTCTTATACTACCTCTATTTCATAATACAGGCCCCATTTGCCCTCATCTTGTTCCAAAATATAAGGTCCCCCTTTGACCATCTAATCAATATTTTCCTACTTATAACCCTATCAATAGCATTGGATGATTATTAATAAGTGTAGACAGGTCAACCTTTTCTCCTCTCGTCTTCATTTCCCATTTTCACCATTTCTTAATGTGCGAAAAGTAAAATGGCAGTTATCAAAAACTAATCCATGAATCAACCATACATCAACCAACATGTTAGCTACGACTGTGCATCCAGTGCATCCTCCCCTTTTGGTGCTCCCATGCTACCCATGTTAATATTGCATTGAAACAGACATGATTTTTCTAAAAAAAAAAGATGGTGAGGGTCTCATATGATCCGGCATCCTTTAAAATTACGGAATTAAACTCAGTATAAAATGTGAAAACAAAAAAAAGACAGACTTCACTGAATAACAACTTTATTTTATCCTTTTTTTCATATCCTTGAATTAAAATTTCAGTAAATTTGTCTTTTTTGGTTCTCCTCGCATTGATTTAGTTTGTACTGAAATTATATAGGTTGACAGATTGATTTTGTGCCTACAATTTCATTTTTTCTTTTCTCATGTGTGGGGAGAAGAGGAGCACCAAAGTTGGGATGCGATTGGTTGGGCTGCGATGGATACACCCTCCTTTAGCTACAACCAACCAGGAACATCAATACACAAGAAAAAGGCAGCGATAAAAAGTAATAGCCTATACAGGGAAAAAACTAGTTACCAAGAGAGTCAGCTAAGATTTGTGTAATTCTTGAATTCCCAGACAGAACAGGCTCCTTCTTAGCACTTAAAGAAACCAAAGCATCGCCCAACCTACGCATAAAAAATTTCACAGAGCAATTTTATATACAAGGAAAAATAAACAATCATAAAGGAATTTACAAGAAAATAATGTGCACCATTAAAAGGTAGCATGTCACATAACAAAGAACAAACCACTGAAAATCAAATCACCAATGAGGCAATGACCAAAACAAACAGAAAAGTAGAAACATGGTTGCAAGTCAAGCTACTTACGCAGAAAGTGACTTTGAGACATGCAAAAAGTCTGTTATGTTGTCTTTATTGGCATCTTCTTCACGAAGGCATTCACTTGCTGGCAAATCCACTAGAGAAAGTTTACTGTACAGGTGTTCTCCTGTTACACAATTCCTGTAGTGTATATGGATGGTAATAATCCTGAAAAGAAAAGGAAAACTTTGTAGTATTTCTAAGAAAAAGAAGTGACAGGAATCCAAATAAAAAATGAACAATGATCCAAACAGTGCCTTGGGGAAGTATCTTTGTATAAAAAAAATCACAGTTCCAAGGACAAGAGCAACAATACAATAATAATAATTATTAATCAGTTTCCTTCACAAGAATGAATCCGGAAGAGCAAAGAACCCTTTTCATCTTCAAATAGGCACTAGTAAATATTAAGATATTAATAACCTATGGTTGAACTACTGCGAACACCAAAAAATAAAAACAAAAGATTAACATGACACCAGGAAAGTGTGCCCTTTTCGAATCTTTATCCGACAGAAAGGATGTTTAATACACAAAACAGTAATATTCTAGGGGGGAAGATAGCAAATATTTCACATACAGGTGAGATACCATGGCCTTTGGTGAATTTACAGAACGATTTTGAAGTGCTGTCTTTAGGGCCCAAGAAAAATCCGGTGGATTTTCAACCTTCTCCTGCACAAGTTCCACAAAGGATTCTTGCACACCCATGCGAACTTTTGGGACAGTGCTCCTAGACTCTGACAGCAAATCCCGAACCTATGATGGAAAGAACATATAAGCTTAAGCTATAATACCGACATCTATACAAGGAAACTGCAGACAAATTAACTTAACAGGTAACACAGAACAATAGCGACATGACATGCTAGGTTAACATGCCTTATCAATGGCATAAAGAATTCCACTGACAGAACAGTATCAGCACCTGATCATTGTAGAGCTCGCAGGCAGTAAAATAGAAGTTAAAGTGTGAGGTGGAAGTAGTATCTGAGTTTGAAAGATCAAACAGCTCCTCAAAGCTCCGAAGATATAAACCACGATCATGGCTAGATCCTTCCTGGAAAGAACACATGAAAAATTTTAGTGAAAAGTGTTGCTTGTACGCATTTAAATAAATGTCAGCCAAGAGCATAGCAAGCATGTAATCCTCTACTTCTTGTTCAACACTAAATGGGCTCAGATAGATATTATATGACAAAGTGATATATTGAAGGAGTAGAGAATCTAGAGATCAGATCTTATCAAACAAAGTAGTTCTGAAACAGTAGCATTACCCACGTAAGCTCGATAAATATTACAATCTATCGGGGTTATTAAGGCGTCGCTTAGGTGACACTTAAGCGGTAAGGCGGTCCTAGGTGGCAAAGCGTCACCCCCGCCTTGCCGCGCATGACTATGGCGTTGCCGCGCCCGCGCCACCGTCGGCCACCAGTGGCAAGCCATGGCGGCGCGATAGGGGAAGGTGGCGCAGAGGGAGTCGGCTTTGTGGTGGCGTGCCGTGGAAGAGATGGTGGCCGATTGATGGAACAGCAGAGAAGAGGTGGAGCGATGGAGTGGCTGCCGGCGAGGTATGGCCCGGCCCTCACCGGCGCCTGTGGGGGAGAAGAAAGGGAATGAGAAAGGAGAAGTCGGGCTCAATGTCGATCTACAGGGGCGGCAGCTAGGGTTAAAAGGGACTAGCGACTAGGGTTAAAAGGGACTGGGTTAGTTGGCATTTTTGCAATTTAGCCTTTAGAGTTCTATAAAATTGTAATTAGGTCTTTCTCCCTCTTTGGATTACTTCTAATTTAGACCTCCAAAGATCTGTTTTCTTCGCCTTACGATGTGTGTAAGGCGTCGCCTCGCCTCGCCTTATGCTTTACCGCTTAAAAGTTGTGAGTGTGTGAGGGGTGTGGTTCGCCTCGCCTCGCCTTACCGCCTTAATAACCTTGCAATCTATTTGGAAGCCTTTTTTCCTACTACCGGGTGCAGTTACTCTCTATGCCGAATTGCACAGCGTAGGAAATGTGTCATGCAACAAAGGGTATGTACATGGAGTATACAAGTATATAGGATCACATAGGTGGTATGTATACTCTTCTGGAGGTGGTGTGCACTTTTTAGACATACCCATTTTTATGTGTGAATATGAAGGACTTAATAAAATAGGCTAAAACTATGGGATCCCTAGCATTTTTTCATGTGGTTCGCATCAGATTATCTTAGAATTGGTAGACAAGTATAACCAAGTGATAAAGGAGTATATCAAGTTCGTTTAGGTGGTATATGAGATGTGGGAGTAACTATACCCGGTAGTACAATAGACTTTCCCTCATCTACTAAAGGTATATAAGAGTGTTGTTAGCGCCATAGCGCCATAGCAAGGTTGTCACGGCACTCTAGCAAGTTGAGATGATACCAGGGCGCCTGGACGCCTAGTCGACTAAGCGCCCGCCATGGCGACAGTTAGACGATAGTAATAAATACAAGTAATATTTTATATAACCAAAAATTAAATAATCATGCAACATAATAGCCATTTTTGTTATTTGTATGTATTGTAGGGGGCTATTTGCAAATATACATATGCATATATGGGCTCTGCTCTTGGCCCATGGAATGCAAACCACCTGATTGCACTAGACCCTTTAGGGTTAGGGTTGGGAGCCACCGCCGCCTGTCTGCTCTTCCCACCCAACCCCTCTTCCTGCCTGACACCGCCGCCTTGGGCTTGACCCGACGCCGCCGCCTCCTCGACCCGCCGTTGTCGTCGGTAGCCCCCCACCGCCTCGACTCGTCGCTCCCATTGGCGCCCTGGATGCCTCCTCCCACGGCCTCCGGCCACCTCCTCGACGTTCCACGCGTCGGCCCACGCCCATGTTGGCCCTCCTTCGGCTCTGACCAACCACCCCAACTGGAAAAGTTGGGCGGGAGACCTAGGCGTCGAGCTCTGGGCGACTGAACGCCTAGTCGTCGCCTTGGCAACGCCGTAACAACCATGTGCCATTGTATTTCTTTGTGCTCAAGTGATTAGCACTCATCATTCTAATGGCTCTCCGAGACATGAGTTACATATTCTTTGTTGAGAGGACACGAATTACATAATTGACCGAGGTATGGTACACTGACGTTTTAAACTCAAGTCAACAAAATATACTTTGACTATTGCACCTTGTAAGAAAGCAAAAGGTGTCAAGCTTCATAATGCATGTCCTTTCAAGGATAATCAAGTTAGGTTCCATTTGGAATTTCAGTGTTGTGCTGCACTATGCTACGACCTGTTCTTTTTTCTTCTACTTATAGCTTACGGGTCGCTCGTGAAAAGAGTGCAGAGT
Organism: Bonia amplexicaulis; assembly: GCA_036346245.1. Classification (NCBI taxonomy): domain Eukaryota; kingdom Viridiplantae; phylum Streptophyta; class Magnoliopsida; order Poales; family Poaceae; genus Bonia; species Bonia amplexicaulis. The sequence continues at coordinate 19,490,632 of CM070751.1, read as the reverse complement.
AATGAGAAACTTCTGTACGGTTTTGGTCGATATAAATAAAATCATTACAGTGTGTACTACAATCAATTTGTAGAGCTCGCATTGAAAAGACACTCCATTTGAAAGCTAGTTACTGTAGAAAAGCCAAAAACAGATTTTAGAAGCTAAAAAGAACAGGCCCAAGGTAGTTAAGAAATATCTATCATATCTAGTAAGAGATTTTATTATCATTATGCTTCCAAAAAAACAATACAGATAGCAACATCAAAAAACAGTATGTTAAGCATAATGCTAAACACAGCATGGTATCAACGCGATCTAAACAATCTGTATATTACAATGTGCGAGTTAATGGAAAACAATTATAAACACATTAGAGTAGATGAGAACCAGTGTATGTGTTTTTCCGGAGCGACTTTGACCATACGCAAATATGGAGATATTGTACCCATCCAAGGCAGATTGCACAAACGGTTGAACATCATGGAAAAGTTCACCTGATAACATTTGAATTTTGAAGGACAGAATCAGTGTAATAATAAAAGAAAATGACAAAAGAATAGTATTCTATCAAGGGTTTGCACAATCTAGCCTTTTCGAATCACATCCTACAAGACCTACATAGCCTACCATTTACAAGGCAGGAGATGAGTACCACATCAATCTTACCTTGCCCAATGTGGGGTCCATATACCCTGTCAAATTCATAATCCTTCTTAGGATTGGTTAAAGACTCATCTCCAGTGTTTACACGGATAGTAAAATCATCTGGAAACTCTACCGCCAATGGACCCTCATCTTCAAATGGTGGTCTGCTACGGCAAAACACTTTGACATTGCCTACAAAATGTTAATAATTATGACTAACGCTAAAAAAAACTCCATGAAACAAAGATGTGTGCAAGTCAGGCAGTAAAGAACACAGTAGATTACCTTTCAAGGTCAATAAGTCATTGAAAAATCTTTTCTTTTCGTGAATCAAAGGAGTGATTCTAGCTTCAGTTTCAAGTGCAGCTTGATCTAAAGCAACAATTTTTATACAATCTCAGAAAACAATATAAAACATAAGGATGAGTAACACAACAGAGCAAGCTGTAACACACAAAGAAGCATGGCTCTCTTGAATATGTAAGGCATGTGATTGGAAAATAAAGTGCCCTCACAACATGAGATAGTCCAACAAAAACCAAAATCTGGTTGGTAAAGGTGAATGCTTTTTATAATTCGGAACATATTTTTATTATGATAAACAGGAAGGCATATTTCATCAGATAAGTATTCTTAGTTTGACCTTTTAAGTTGTAACCTGAACTGATTCATTGTCTTGGAATACTAGTTTCAAATCAGCGGCATAATAGACTTAAAATAACAATTCCAGTCACATAATTATACAATGTGTTTAAGGTACTTAAAAAATATGCCCTGTTATGGTTATTGCGGTGCGGCGACTCACCACCTTCACACAACAATATCGTTTATGGCGCGCGGCGTAGCGACGCCATACACACAACAATATCGGATGGGAGGGCTCAACAAATACAAAGAGAGAAGGACTTTATTACAATTTCAGAAAATTGAGAGGGCTCAATCGCAAAATGCCGAAATCACCCTCATAACCCTAGCCGCCGAGCTCGGCATTTCTCTTCCTTCGCCCCACAATTGCTTCTCTCCTCTTCCTTCCCCATCTCTTCCACCTCGGTGTCGGTAGAAACCACGGCCGGCCAGCTCTCTTCCGCCGCCACTCTCCACCACCCCAAGCGGCAACCGGCAGACCGGGAGGAGGCGGCGAGAGCCACCCAAGTAGGAGGCGGCGGAGGCCGATGGCGGCAGAGGAGGCACAATCCGGTGGAGGAGACCTGCGGATCCGGCGGCGGCGACCGCAGATCCGGTGGCGGCGCCGGCGGATCTGGCGGCGGCGAGCGCAGATCCGGAGAAGGCGGCGGAGACCTCTCCTAAAACCCCAACCCGTGACCGTGAGGTATGCATCTGGACTAGAGACTCGAGTGACTTTTAACTTCCACACCGCCCACAAATGGCGGACGCCACACGCCGCTCCTATGCCGTCCAAACGGCATGGCCCTCCAGTCCGCCACGCCGATATACCGACGCCTCAATAACCATGTGCCCTGTCCACTTTAATTGCAATATACGCCAGCAAACCTTGTAATATTTCGTCCCGGCTATTGCAACAAAGAGGATGAGTATAGGAATAACCCATCTTATAATATACAAACAAGAAAACATGGTATTGCAGACACCTGCAACCATATTATAATGTGCTAAACAACTAAATTTTACTGGAAGTATATCACATATTCTAAGAACCTTCAAAACCCATGCCACCCACCCAAGAAACACCAACATCAAGATTAACATAATTGAGACGAAAACCAAGGAAAAACATAAAGGACTAAACGATATTCTTACAGATGAGCAAACAGGACTCCCTCAATAACACAAGGAAAATACTCAAGTTAACTGAAAGCCATGAAGAAGAGATGTTGAGCTTACCTAATTTTCGAGTTCTATCTGCAAGAAATCCAAGATAGCGAGTGACGCGGTCCAACTTTGCATTAGAATACTCAAGAAGGTCACTAGCTTCTTGTCTAAGTCCCAAGCAGTCCTCTCTAGCAAGCTACAAGTGTAATTTTAAAATGTAAGTTTGTTATAAATGACTAAATGCCAGCACAAACAGCAAAAAATGAATTGAATATTAAATTATCATGCACAACAAATCATTGTTACTGTGGCACAATCGCCATAACCCTGCCAGGAAATACACTGAACTGAACAGAATCTGAAATTCTGAATCCATGTTAACATGTACAATTAACAAGAATAGTTTCCCAGCATTTTTCCCATTCCAAATAAAAATTATCTTCAATATTTCAAAATTTCGACAGTCTATCCTGGATTCCTGGTCAAGCTTTTTTGTCTCCTACACTCCTTCATTCCTAGTGATCAGCTAACTACATGTCTACATCACTTCCAATGCCACACAAGCAGACTCAATCCATCTGAATGAAATAAAATCACCACAGGGCGTCTTCTCCTAGAAGGCTAGAACATACTAAATCTAATGCATTGTTAGAGCCCATCACACAACCATGTTATCTTCTCTAATCCAACCAACACCAGTGATAAAAGCACACTGGCACGTATCAACAAGCATATACTCCCTAGTAACCTCAACTTAATGCAGTGCCGGTTGAACACAATCAAACTGGGTTTGGCTACCAAACAAATTTCATATTTAGAAAATTTATATGCATTTAAAGTTTAAACTACCACCTCGAGATCCTAGACCCACCAGACAACCTTCACAGAGGCCCCAACAAATCAAGCAAAAACGGTATCCAATCAAAGCACCGCAACCAGTCATCTGCCTCAGTCAGCTCATACCAATTCATCAATCTGTAACCGAAAATGTAGAAATTTATCTTAATGTTTCCGCTCAAGCGATGCGAAATACTTCATCGTCGGCAGCACCCCATCCCCACAATCCCAGAGCGCCAAAACCAGCTTATCCCCACCCCCACATACACACACCAAATCGAGCTAAAACCAGAGCCCAAAGCGAAACGAGCACCTGGACGCTGTCCGCGAGCTGGTCGAGGCGGTCGGCGACGGGCATCGCGCCAGCGGCGCGGCGCGGCCCGTCGGAGGGGTGGAGCACCATCGCGGTCGGCGGCGCCCGCGGCATGGCGGTTGGCAGCGCCACCGGTATCGCGGTCGGCGCCGACTGCGGCGGCTCGAACCCGGGGACGTCCCAGGCCCAGCGGCCGTGCGTGTCCGTCATTGGCGCCGCCGCGACCGGAAACCCTAGATCGCGAGGGGGAGGGAGGCGGCGCGGTCGGGGGTTTTGGCGGAAGCGGCGGAGGCGGCGGAGAGGATGAGGTGGTGGTGGACGGAGGAGGCACCCTATTCTGTATCTATCGCTTCGCGAGACGCGAGAGGGGGAGAGAGGACGGGGGCCAGAAAATTTTCCGCTTTTCCATTTCGTTTTGTTCCTCTTGTTCGGGGCCGCCTGGTGGTCCGGTGGAGCTTTTTGTCATCGATTTTTGTTCCTGGCTGTGGATTGAAATCACTGGGTCCCAGGTGGGGGCAACGGAGTAATTGCTCAGTGTACCCGATGAAAAACGGAAGGTTATTATGGAGGAAGGTGACGATATGAATGAAGTTATAGTATTTTGACAAACAGTTGAACCTAGCAATTATACATGAGTAAATAAAACTGTACATGTAAATTTAAAATGTACCAAAACATACTTATTTTGGATGGATTTTTTTCGGTTGCAGCTTATGACTAGCTTATAGTTTTTTATCTTAGCACGAATACTTGTGTAAATGAACCGAATATCGATAAACCACTTTGAAAAGGCTATCTCGATAAGCCGCTTTAAAAGCGGCGACGGAGAAACTATTCCATTTATTTGTTCGAGAGAAAAAATAAACCACAAACCATAACTTGAAAAAAATTGAGTTCATCTGTTTCTTTTAGTAAGGCCATAAAAAATTTTAAACTTATTACAAAATATACATACTCCTTCTAACCGGTGAGAGTAATTGCTAATAGTCCTTAACAAGAATATCAATTTATAAATAACATATTATATGCATAGAGAGCATTGTGTGCACTCATGCATTCGGCTGACTAAAGCCACGCGATGGCCATCCAACACCCATGATTGAGGCCACGGCCTTCCCTCACTTAATCGATGTTTTTTCACAAAAGCCCCGCGCCTTCTCCCACATTTTGCACAAACATCTCTATCTCCTTCCCTTCTCCAAACCCAAAATCCCGAACCCATCGCATGAATCCTAGTCCTAAACGATCTCCATCCCATCGTACGGCACCTCCACCCCACCTGCTTGTGGCGACCCACCGGCGCCCTCCCCTCCGTCTTGCGACTCCACCTAGGCGAAGGCACGGACCCACCAACGAACTCCTATCTGGCGCCACCTCAACTCCATCCTTGCGTCGCTCTGACTCCATCCGTGCATTGCCCCCATCACAAATGAGGACTCATGCCATCCACCTCCCATCCCCATTGTCTTTGCCTCCCGACTCCATGCAGGCGATGACGCGAACTCACCGGTGACCTACTATCCTCGGCTGCATTCGCACCACTCAAGCTCCATCCCAACGTTGTTGGACTCCATTTTTGGTTGCAGATGATGTATTGACAAAGAAGCATCGGAGCGATGTTGATACGTTATGATGAGAGTCTCGAATTTGGAATGTAGCTAATATTTTGGAATGTGGCACTCCTGAGCAGTTTCCTGAATAATGCAAATTTCTGAAGAATGCAGAGCTCACATTATCTATGTTCTAGCTATTAAATTATTGATGATGCATAGCTAATCTAATGTACTAAGGACATGATCATGTATGTATGTACGTCTATAATGCATAGAATAAGAAAAGATGTATACCTCTAATGTACTTGTGAATGAGAGTTTCCATTTGTCCTATTATTTGTGTGGAAAATGAGTGTGGAAATACATGTATACTCCTATAAGCATGATAGTTGTGAATGAATGTATGGCATTGCTTAGGTGTATATCTCATGGGAATGCATGATACTTGTATAGCTAGTTCAATTATAGACCATATAATTTGTTACAGCTATATCCCAGCTAAATGTATCACCATGCTGACTTAGCAATGTGACTGGTATTAGGTCTGCTCACTACTACTACTAGCTACAACATTAGGTCTAGAATGTTTGGCATTATGCAATGAGAAGCTCACAAAAATGTCTGGAATTATACTGGTAGTCGTAGATACACTTCATATAAATAAGGAAAGAGTAACACAAAAATAACACTCAACAACTCAGTTTTTAGTTGTAAAATGCCAACTTCTCATAAATTCCTCCTATTTCAATCCATTCACTATCAATTATTTGCTCCGATTAGTTTTAATGTTCATGCTTGTTCAAGCTATGTCAGATTGTTTCAAAAACCCATACTTTTGGTTAGTTCAATTGAGGACCTTACAGATGGTCATTTCCCTGTCGATTATTAAAGATATACCCATGTTGAATGTATAACCACACAAACTCAAAAGCATTAAGAACACTACCATTCAGTTGCATCTTCCAAAAGAAAAGAACAATTCAGGTGCATTCCAAACTCACTTGTTCATTCACAAAAATTTACAAAATTGTTATCCATTACAACACAATGACAAAATCTACACACTATTTCATTACATCTGCAGTGCCATTAGTTCCTAAAATTATAGTTTCAAATAACTCAACTGAAAATTAAATCACAGCATAGAACATTTTTTGCTTCTTAGTAGCAACTTTTTCCTCGATTTCCTTTTCACCTTGCAGAATTTCATAGTGACACGCTGTCAACTAGCACAATGGCACCATGTTCTTACTTCAACCAAATTCATGCATGCGCTCCACTAGTATCAATCCCAATTGCCCAACTAAGATCCATACCAATCTTGTATCTTGGAGTTATAACACAAAAAACCATCACCGGATCTTGCGCATCTCTGTTGCATATGTCTGTTTCATGGACGGTGTTCATCGAGACCTCCTTGTCCAACCACTTCAAGCCAACGAAGAAGCCACCTCCTCTTCATCGATCGGGCGCCATGAGCTAGCTTCGCAACCTCCTCGCCAATATCCACATTATGAGCACCTTGCCCGGATCCGACAGCCAGTAGCAGCGAAGAGAAATGGGTGAATGGGTGGGGGTTCAAGGAGCGTTCGATGCCATTGTAAAATATCGTTAGCCTCATGCCAAGTATGCCTTAACAAATTAAAGAAAGAGATAGAGATTAGGGAGCTTGGGGCACAAGCCATGGAACAAAATAAAGGAAACAGATAAGCTATGGAGCAAAATGAAGGAAACAGATAGAGATCAATGAACTAACTAGGGACCACAAGCCCTGATCCATTATTGCTCCCGAAGCTCTGCCATGACCCACCTCGTTATCTCCTTCTCCATTGAGTTTCTCTAACTTCCACTCATGTAAAAACGTGTTCCACCATCTTGAGGACCGACTCACCATCGAGCGAGATGCCCGCCTGTGTTTGATCCCTAAATTGACCCCGGATACCTCACCTCACACTCGTATGTGTTCAGTGAATAGCGTGTGCCCGAGCTCCGTAAGGTACTGGATAAATCCATGATTTATCCAATAACCTCCGTTTAAGTCCTAATGTGTGTTTCAATAGGATGCACAACGTGTGTGCATGTGGTTTATGGTGTGAATGTGGTGTGCATGAGTGTGCGTCATCTGTTGTAATATAAAAAACATGTTCCACCACTTCCTCCTTCAATCCCCTGAGTTAATTGGCCAATAATTCTTACAATGTGCCAAACTTGCTCTTTTTCTCCCCTACCTCCCAAAAGTAAAACTAGAATGAAAATAACCATGATTCACTATTGCACCATATATAGCAATATATATAATTTTCACGTAATACTATGCTATATAGCAATGTGTCTGATAATTTTTAGCATCAATATTTCAACATAACTAATGTTAGTGTATGATGATAAAGAACTAGTGATCGAAATACTTACCAAAATAAGGAAGCCTAACAATAATATTGATTAATTGCAGCAAGCTGAAGGAATTAAGGGTGAAATCACAGACAAAAGTTAGATAGCATTGGAAATTACATTATGCGATATCAATGGTCTATAAAAGGGGAACAAAGTTACTTAAAGTTTTCAAGTAAAAAAATAGTAGAATGACCAAAATTGTAGTATTTACATTCTTTCAAGTTCATAAAGACACAAACCACAATATCATTGGTAATTTTCTTTAATTTTTGTTTTCCCACAAAGCAAATTAGTCTATCATTTTATGAAATCATCACCAATTAATTAAAAATGATAATTATATATTTGTATGTTCAATAGTCCTAGAACAATATAGTAGAAAATACATCCAGTTTCTTACTTACTTGACATTATAGTCAAATATTACAATTTTACCTCTGATTTGCTACGAGCTAGGAGGGTATTCCAAAAATCTAAATTGAAACTCTAAGTCTTAACCCTATATTTCAACAAAAATCAATTAACAATCATCACATTGAAACCGTAACTCACAAATTTAGCTCATGTTCTTGAAACAAATTGGAGCAATTGAGAGAAATTTAGAGCAAAGTATGTACTAATTGGGTGAGCCTAAGCTTCGCTCGGCTGGCAAGGGCACGAGGCAATAGGGACTAGGCGACACCACGGTGAGATGGAAAACGAGGGCGACCGGTGGCATTGATTTCTCCCGTTCTCCGACGACCAGTCGCCGCCTGGTTGGGTGCGGCTATGCGGCACGTATCTCCTGGTCGGCCATACGAGACGAAGGGGCATCAAGGGCTGTTATGCAGTGAAATGCTTAGGGGTCGATCAAATGGATGTCCTGTCTTGTTGTGGTTCTCCCTCTTGGGCTAGCTAAAGGGCTAGCTCGGCCTACTGCAGTTGCCTCATAGGCCGAGGGACAGTGGAGGCTCCTCATGGATTGATGCCAGCTACTGAAGATTTAGGCTGCTAGCACTCTCTTCATTGGGCTTCAAGGAATAGACCAGGTGCACTGAGTTTAGATTGAGAGGTTCACACATAGGCTAGGGTGTTAATCCTTACTTAAAAATTTTGGATCCGGTGTCCCGTAACACCAGGTGAGCCACCTTGGCTCTACCCTTATTGCCTCCGTTGAGCTTCGTTGCGGCTATTTGTCATTGACAAACCTCCTCCGCCTGATTGCTTCACATAAGAGCTCCAACTCAGCATCACCTATATTGTGACATTCTTATTTTAGGTTCCCATTCACCATGTCACTAGGTACCTCCTCATCCATGGCTACTCACTTTTTCATGGGTTTCTTGTGCGGTGCAAGCTCATCAAGGTGGATTCGCGTATGTGCTTCACACCCTTGCACCACCATGGTAGAGCATCCGGTCAGTCAAGTCACTCACAACGACGCTCCCCACCACCATAAGGCACATCACTGCCATCTCGTCATGTGAGCATACAGGCTCGAGGCACTTGGAATCTGACACACGTGACACCTTGAAGGTCATATCCTACAAGACAGGGTAGAGTAGGCTGAGGTAGGACATGTAGTCAAAGTGCCAAAGCCACATGGCACGCACGGCGTCCTCTGGCCTCGATGTAGATTTACAAGAGCAAAGGAGAAAGAAAGAGGCAATATAGGTATTTCTTAAAAAATATGACAAATTTTTATGAGCTAACGGTTGATTGCGAAAGTAGCACAAAAGAAATACGATAAGTTTTTCAATGGCACCAAAGGAAACCTAACTATTTTAATGGTAGATTAAAGGAGAGCCTATCTTTTGGTGGCGGATAACCAAAAAAAGAACTAGATGACACATGCAAACTTGCCATCGAAGCGGGTGCGCCTAACAATTTCGCATCAATGGAGCGGCTCCTTTCCTGTGCAGGTTACGGAGCGCGTGTAATGCATAAATAATGGTCCTTTTCGTTTTGGGTACTCCAGTCCTTGCTCGCGCACGTTCGTTTCCTGTCGGTTCAATTTTTGGTGCTTTCCCTCCGAGGCATATTCAAGCCGACTCACCAAGTCACCACAAACGGATTGGAGTAGAGAGCCAAAGAATAAGTGGGCCCCAGTCCCCGGTTAACCTTACTTCTTTGGGTAAATTTTGGGGTAATTTTCGTTATTGGGTTTCCATTTTGCCCCGATTTTGCACGTAAGTCCTACGTCGTTTGATTTCGTTAGTTAGGTCCTCTAATTTATTACATTCCAATTTCCACCTAATGAGATGGATGATAAGCGAGACCATTTAAATTGTTACAAACTTCAGACAACAAAATTTTCAACAACAGGCATTGTAGTGTTGCCATCCTTTTCTCAGAATGAAAAAAGGAAAATAAAAGAAAAGTAATGCTTCTATGCTTTCGTGTTGCGTATTAGCTAGTCGTGCTACTGAAGTTGTAATATGATTTTCGATCTCAAGGGAGCACTGCGTCTTAGTTTGTAATGTAATGTCTCACCTGCCTGGAAACAACAGGTTTCTACTCCAGATGGAAGAAGAATAACATAATGAAGCACCTAGCTAACTGGTAGTAAGTGGTAAGTTGCATATTCAAGCATTTTGTTAAGCATATCTTTGATGAGACTCATGAGAGCCACTAAAACCGTAAATTTTCTATTTTTTTGAATTATCGAAAATGTGATGTTGTTTCAATCTTTGAGGGTCTTCTTCACAAGTTTTCTCCGAAATAAGTTGCATGTAAAATAAATAAGAATATTGTCAAACTGTAGAAAAGGTTCATGACAACTTAAATTGTTATACTTCAATGTCATTGTCTCCTTGAAGTTCCAAAAGCATTGCTAAAGGCATGTCGTATAGGTTTTCAGAAAATTATGGAGTAGCACTACTGGTCCATTCTTCTTCATTTTATCAGTTTCAATCCTTAACGCAAGCAAAATCTAAATTGCCACGCTGTGCATTGATTTGGTATTGACTTGTTTTAGGCTTTTAGCCTGATATGTAACCGCCATATGCCATTGCTAGCTGCTGCTGAGTTCCGTACATGGCATCAACCTGAACTTTCTTTACAGATTGGTGTAGGACTAGGGAATTAAGAGTGAAGGATATCCACCATTCAATATGAGCCTTCTAATCAAGTTCTGTCTTCTTGTGTCAAACTTTGGGTTTAATTTTCTCTAATTGAACAATCAGGATGGTGGTGGTGGCTCGGTCTACACGTTCCCTTCCTGGATACAATTAGATATCACTGACGATAACATTCTCATTGAGTAGTCCACAAAACTAGGTTCGTTCACTACTTTAAAAGAACCGATGAAGGAGAGCGGGAGACAACGAACGCAATTCACACAATTGTTTTCAGTGATCTGTCCATTGGTGATCAGCCAGTTAACCCTCTCCAAGAAGACACAGTAGCGAATAAGGGGACTGAGCACCCTTTACACATGGTTATTCCATCTTCAGTTTCATCAATTGTGATGCATCATGCAAATTATTTTTAATCGTCACGAAACATCAAAGTAAGAAATGCTTTGCGCCCACCTTTGAAAATTCCCCCCACCTCCACATGGTTGTGGATTCTATGGCAAATTGCCTCAGGTCGCCAGCCTTGTTGAAGTTTGATTGCAAACATGGTACTGTTGCAGATCACATATCCCTTGAGTTATTTCCTGGACTTCATCTTGTTTGTCATCTGCTCATGTCGATCTGTTTATCTTATGTGGCGGTGATTTCTTTAGTGTGTCATCTCTCCAATGGCGGGAGATCTTCATACCTAGTTTGCATCCCTCCTTCAGGTGATGAAACCAGTCAAAGTAATCCACGCTGCGCTGAGTTCCACTTGCTCACCCTTCGGCAATCAAGACGTCCAGCAGCTCAATAGATTTCCTAAGCTTTCTCTCCCGGCACACAGTCTCAATCAGCATTCTCCAACAACTAGCCTCTGGCATGAACCCCACATCAGCCAATCCATACAATGCAACTGTTGCATCTTCTACCCGCCCAACATCACACAGACCAATCAACAGATTATTTGAGGCTGCATAGTGCGGTAAAAATCCTCGTCCAAGCATCAGCCCCAGCAAGCCAACCACCTTGTCCATTTCCCCGCGTGAGCACAAGCAATTCATCACAATCCGATAGCTTGCGAAGTTCAACTGAACTCCTTCCAGTGGCAAGCTCTCGAGCGAGTCCATTGCTTCCACCGTCCGCCCATCTTTGCACAGCCCCTCAATCACTAGATTGTATGTGACAACATCAGCCTTACACCCCTTCTCCCTCATTTCCAGCACAAGATTGATCCCCTCATCCACACTCCCATGCCAACAAAGGCACCCGATAAGTGCCGTGTAGCAGACAGCATCTGGCTCCACGCCAGCACTCCTCATCTCCTCAAACACCACCCTCGCCTCCTCCACTTCCCCTTTCTTACAGTGACCATTGATCAGAGTGGCATAGTTGAAGGCATTTGGCTCACAATCATTCCTCCTCATAAATGCAAAGATGGCTCGTGCCTTCACCACCTGCCCCAGCCTGCAGAATCCATCGATGATCACATTGTAAATCAGCTGGTCCGGCACAATGCGGCCCTTCTCAATCATCTCTTCAAATAGTTCAAACGCTTCCTTCATCTTACCCACACGACAGAGCCCACCTATCAAGGTTGAATAGGTTACCAAGGTTGGCCTGACATCGGCGCAAGTGTACTCGCGCATTTCGTCGAGCACTTTGAAGGCGGCCTCCAAGTCACCGTTCTTGACGTAGAACTTGATGAGGATGTTGTAGACGCAGGTGTTGGGCTTGGGAAGGTACTTGTTCCGGGGTCGCGCAGGTCGGCTATGAGGTCGGATAGGATGTCGGGGCAGCGGGAGGAGACAAGGCGGTCGAGGCAGACGGCGAGGGCCTTGTGCGAGACGCGGTTGCGGCGGAGGAGCGCGGGCAGGAGGCGGAGGAGCGTGAGGGCGTGGTCGGCGGGGAGGAGGCGGAGGAGCGGCAGGAACTGCGGCTCCAGGAATTGGCAGGGCGCGGAGGCGGCGCGGCCGAGGACGGCGGCGGCGGCCGAGGGGAGGCGGGCGCGCGCGAGGCGAATGAGGAGCGCGGAGAAGGTGACAGGGGTGTGGGAGAACCCGCGCTGGGCGGCGGCGGCGTTGAAGAGGTCGAGCGATCGCTGCGCGGAGGGGAGGAGGCGATGAGGCGGGCGAGGTCGGGGTGGCGGAGGTAGCGCGGCGGCGCCGGCGCGGCGGGCCGGGGCAGGGGCGGTGGCGGTGGGGAGGGCGCGGCGCGAGTGGGACTGCGGTACTGGAGGGGGGAGATCCACGGGAGCGAGGGTTTGGTGGGTGCGGACGGGGGTTTCATGGCCGGTGGTGGAGGGAGGCTAGCCGTTGGTTTGGCCATCTCGGCCTCCCTCGGAGAGGAGGGCGAGATGGGCGCGGCCGCGCGGTGTGGGTTGGCTAAAATTTGGCGCATTCGTGAGGTTTTGGTATGGTTTGCAGCGGCCACGGGGTGGTTTTGGACTTGGAGGCGCAGGTTCCACGGCCGAAGCGGCAGGTGGAGTGGCGCCGATCGGACGGGAGCGGCTGCAAGGCCGAGGAACGGCGCGCGGGCCTCGAAGGGCGAAGGCTCAAACCGTCGAGCGAGCAGGACTACGGTGCTACTGTGATAGAAAGGGAAGGGACGGTGAGGGAGCGGTAGCCGGTGGGCGCGGCGAGCGCGCCCGCTGTCGACGAGGGGCGTGACCGCGTGAGCCTGGCTGAGCGAACAACGGATGCGGGAACCTGACCTCTGCCTTCCAGTGGATGACCGCGCCCGTGGAGTTCAAACCCACAGGCAGACTCTCAGCGACCATGCAGATGAATGGAAATCTTTAAGGTGCACCAGCTTTCACTTTGAACCGTTTAAATGGGCACTAATGCCTTTGTACTTAACTTTTTTTTCTGCGAGGGTTTATATTTGGACATTTAGCATAGGAGACAATTATATTTGGAATGCATTTATAGTCAGATTTGAATGTGTTATGGGGATGGCCCAACCCCCGTGACATGGCTTTACAACTGGTCCAATATGTAATAAACCCAATGATATAGAGAAATGTACCAATGTATCCTCATCCTTTGCAATTACTAAGAGGTAGGATGAGAATTTCTAATCCTAACACACTCATGTATATAAACCCTTTTGAGTGGGAGGAGGATTCTCTCATTCTTACTCACCCACTTTTCAAAGTGTTGGCTCTCCTCTTCTTCATTAGTCCCCTTCTTTACTATTTGGCATATAGACATAACAGTTGGCACTATCCATAGGGACTTGGCAAGAAGCTTCGCTTGGAAGGGCGCTAGAGATAGCATCACCGAAGAGACTTGGTGGTGAAAGGAGTGTCAGCTGCACATGCGTCAAAGATACTTGTAAAGAAGGGAGGAGAGCAATTTTTTAGTTCTCCTAGCAGGAAGTGGCCTTTGTTTACCACCGAGGAGTGACTTGAGGAAACCAGTTGAGGATCCAAGTATATTTTTGCTCAGCTTACCTCCAAAGAGTCGTGTCTCGTACAAGGTAAGGTAACTCCTTGCTGATGTAATGAATCTGCATGTTCTGTTGTCGGCCACGTTTTTTACCACCCAGCTCCTCTATGCACCCAAGTCCTTAATATCAATTAGCTTCTTAAATCTTGAATGCTGGTATATCGTTTCCTAATGTTCATGTGTCAACTAGCTATCAATTCGATGGTGCTAATAATGCAGCTAAATCCTTATGAATTGTTCAAATTAAGGTATGATTAGAGCGTTCTGTGGCTGGAGGATGCACCTTTGAAGAGTTCTATGGTGTTAATTTGAATTTCGATATACCAATTTATGAGTTTGTGTGGCATGGGGTGGTGTATTGGGGTTTTTTGTTACAATATTTAGTGATTAGATGGTTTTCATGGTAGTCATAGATTATAGTATATAGATTGATCTGGGACACTAGAAAGTAAATTGCTCCTTTTTTGCCTTCAGGTTTACAAGGATGATCTTAGGAATGAAAGCCCAAAAGGGAGATGCAAGAGTTACAATCGACCTAACAAACTAAAAAATAGCATATATGAACAATAATTGAATGATTGCTTAATTATATACATTGAATTTTTGTACTATATCATTTTAACTTGTCTTAGAATGAAAGTGTCTTAAGTTCATATCCCTATCGTCAAAATCCTGGCTTCACCACTGCTGTCGTCGCGTCGGTCTTCTCCGCGATGGCCACTAACGATGGCTCAGGCCAATCCGCGCAGGCTTAGCGCAGCCCTGGACATACACATGGTAACAAGAAAATGGCTGTTAGGTTTGGCGCAAACGGCCAGTAAAACCGATGTGCCTTTTCTTTGTTCTTTTCCCCAATGAGTGGAGTGAGACCTCGACTTGGGAGGCTGCGTAGGCGACGGAGGGAGAGAGGGGCGGAGACCAGTACAGAGAGAGCGATGTTGGACGGGGACGCGCGATAGCGTGGGAGGGGGAGGCCGGTGAGGCTGGCGGCGTTGGTGCAGAGGAGGGTCTCAATTGCGTTCACACGCTCTGCTCTGATTCGAGGGGAGTTTCTCGCGGCCACGATCAAGGAGGGGTGGTTGTGGCGGCGCTTATATATATATTTTTGGGGGGACCATTTCTCTTCTCCGGAATGGAAATATGGTACATTGGGTTTGGGCTGGAGTATGGACTCTGGAATGGGTCGAGCTTGTTCATGCATGATCTAGACAGACACGTTCAACACTCGGGCATTTATTTCTGGACCGGCTTATGCTCATGCATGGCTGGCCAGCAGGGAAGCCAGGTATGATTAATGTGTGCCACATTAATTCATCTAAAAGGATTTTGTGTTTGTAATCCATGGCATCTGACATTTTAAATGGGACTAGTTGAATGCCCGTGCGTTGCTACAGATTTTAAAAAAATTTAGAATATATTTGTATACATGTTCTAAAAAATTTTACCACCCGTTAGTTTCAGAACATATAGTATGATAAAATTCGGCGTATGTCTTTTATGACCATATGTCAGCGCTACCTTTTGTGAGAAGGGGTGGAAGAGGCCGGACCAACCACCAACTCCTTCTTTTATAATAGTAAAGATACATCGGGTATGCAGTAGCTGTTAGATATATCCGGTTATAGACATCGACGCCAGGACTACTACAGTAGTTCTAATACTATTGAAACCAAAAGGTTAAAGCTCAGTTGAGTATGTGAATTCTACATAAAATAGTTTACTTTTATAGGAATAGGTGAAAATTTCATGTGTTCTAGTGAAGCATGACGGTAGCATATAGGGTCGAGATAATAGCAATTTGACGTCGACTCGAATTAGTGCAACATGGTACCACTGTTTGATGTTTGGCAGCCGCAAATGCCGAATTTTCCATTTTGGTTAAGATCAACACGATCGGTTTTTCTTCCACGGACGAACTGAACACGCATATGTATCTTTCTGCACGCAATTACTCCCCCCTTGTGTGATTAAATCTAAATCGGACGTACAGTCGTACAGAAATCCAAGATACAGCTTGGTGGATCCGTATTGAAAAGATCGACGCCACATCTAAACACTCCCAACGGTCCTATGTCAATAATATCCATGACATTGATTATTTTGCCAACTAGGATTTGTATTGAAGGGCGGAGAGAACAAAAGAAGAAAGAGAAGAAAATGTCTTATATAAGATGTTGTTTGGATACAAAATCCAACACATAAATCACGGGCCCCTACACTCCTACATGCTCCACTTCGGCCCGTCGCTCCATGCTAGCCCGCGGTGCCGTCGGGCCACTCCACCCGACGCTGGAGCTCGTCGCTTGCCATAGCCCGTCGTGCTCGCTGCGTTGCCGTCGCATGACCAAGCGCCTTGGCGCAGGCAACGTCATCGAAGGCATCCACTGGGAAGGGAGGGGTTGATCTCCTTGGCGTGCTCTGGGGACTGGTCAGAGGAGAACGGGAAGACAAGGATAGAGAAGTCGTAGTCGGAGATGAAGCAGTCATGGAAGAAGAGGCGTAGTGTGCCTGCCGCCATGGACAGGTTGTATCGGACCCAAAAATTAATTTCGAATTTTATGTGTTCACCATGCTAGTTCCATGATCAGCGGCTAGTACACATATAAAACATCACTCATATTACATCCAAACATAATAAAATAAATAGAGTAGCATGATATAAATAACAACCGAAATTAAATCATACATGACTAATTTTACAACAAAAGGGGCTAACTGGCCAAATAGTTCATTTGACATAAAGTTTATAGTGGAACAACAATAAAAGAGGCATAAATTACAACAAGTATGCCTTAGCCCAACCACGGGCAACTGACTAAGATTGAACCTTAGAGATTGACGTCATCGTCGCCAAAACCTACGGCGCAAAAATAACCATACGACGTGTCTTTTTTTTCACATCATCTGAATATATTCAACAAGTAATCGTAAGTGTAAAATCGTACTCCGTAAGACTTTTAAGCAAAGATTATATAGTATGCAAGGCTATGTCAAGAGAGTTGGCTATCCTACCAAGTCTTTTATTTCGCACAAGAGAGCTTTCATTTGCAATAGCGAATAATAGACTGTAACCGAAATTTGTAAGAGCATTTGACATTGAGAATCAAATAATAGTGAAGTATAATTAACAACAATTAAATGAGAGGCTTGTTGTCCCAAAATAATAAAATAGTGATAAACCCCTTTTTCGATCAAGTTATGCATGAATATCCCATCCATACTTACTCCAAACTATTTTGTAAAAGATAAAACTACTAAGTAGAGGATTCACCAAGTCGTCTATGTCTAGGGACACGGCTATTCGAATGGATTTGCACTCTGTAGAGATTGTACACTATACCCACAAAACACAACCATCTCCCCATGTTGACCACGACTCGCGATACCAAAAGGCACCCGGTGAGAGTGATCATGGCAAAGCCTTTACATTGCTTAACCCTAACCTAACTTCATCTGATGAATTCTTGCATGCGGGAGTTGGTACTCATTAACCCTAAAGAACCCATTGTTGTGTTGGTAAGCTTTAGCCCTCACACCATAGTGAAGGAGCCCCTTCGAGCAACCGTCCTGGTGTTGACACAACTACATCCTATCATGGATACAAGATTAGACATAAATAACTTATTATGCCAGGGCCTTTCCATAAAAGACACTTGCGGTTGTATATATATCTAGGATCTAACTATACCATAGACTCCGTCTTTGGCGACCAGAGCGAGACTACTCACGACCAACATCTTGTGCAACTATACCGGTCCTACATATACTCGTCCAATCTAAAATAAGTTTTCTATTTTTATTTCCAAACCAAATTAACAGATATACCACATCTAGACCATTTTCAAGAATTTTCCATAATTTGGCAATTTTTGATACACTTTACCAACTTAGTGCAACTAGTATCGATAAGCATGGCTAAGCATCAACTACTTCGTTTAATCTATAAGTTCTATTTTTACCAATAGTGGATAATAATGTTAAGGTGAAAACAACAAGGGTATCAACTTATCAAGGTGGAATCAATGCAACAATTGGGATACAACTACTGACCTTACCAACATAGTAATTTTTATCAGAATTACGCGCATGTATAATGGTTTCAAAACAATGTATAATGGTTTCAAAACAACATACATTACAGTAAAATATGGGTACAACATGGTCAAAGTGGTGTTTGCCTTGCTCGTTAAACTCTTGGTCTTGCTTTGGAGCGGCGCCGGAGATTTCCGTAACTTCAGTATCTAATCGGTAAAAACCAAATAACGCAAATAAGAGCCAAATATTTAAATGGAGGTAAAATCCAAACATTTTTGCATATTATAAAAGATCATGATTTTAGAAAATTTTAGAGATGAAAACCACTCAATTTGGAGTTCGGATGCAAAAGTTATGAACATTTGAATTTGGTTCGGTTAAGAAAATCCTGGAAAAAGAAAATGAAGAAAGGGTGACATCGAAGACGATTTTTTCCATAATACGATTTATTAAGGAGAGAGCATACTTTCCTTAAGACTGAAGGCAGCTTTTACATTTTAACTAATTTTTGGAAATCTTTCTTACACATGGGCCATGCATGTTAGTCTCACAATTCTTAAAACACATTTTAATTATAAAACAATGAGTGGTCCCATCTGTCATAGGTGATAGGTTCATTAGCTACTAATTACCCAATTAATATGACCGAGGTCCAGACGATCAAGGAGCCGCTGAAGATGACTGAGGCTTGCGAGGTTGTTACAAGCTAGGACAATGAGGAACCAAAGCAGAAGCTATCGGTGGTGGACATAACAAGCAATGACAACTTGGATCGGGACTAAGCTCATGGAGGAGGTAAGGTCCAGAGTGATCAAGGAAGCCAGGTGCCGTCTTGTGCGAGGAGAAGCATGTGGTACACCAATTGACTTGGGTCGTTTGCAAGCGAGGACAGTCCGGTGGGATCCAAACGCATGAGAGGCTTAGCGACAAGTCATTTGGGTCACATAGAAGATGGTGAAGTATGGGCGATGCTTTGTGACAAAGAAAGCGAGAAGCTTTGTAGAAAGAGGTAGAGTGGTATTTTGGTAAATTGCTCAATACCAGAAAAGTGGTAGTGTGCGAAACCGCGGTGTTGACCTAAACAGTTTAGTTCTTGTATGTGCTGAAAATATGAAGTGGATCAAGTTTTAATTCACTAATGGTTTAATGGGTGTGAGCATTTTGAGAAACGTGCATATGTAATTTTAAACCCGATATGGCGTGGGTTTACACTTTTTGGTCTCTCTAAGTGATTTCTCTATCTAGTTGTTTCTACCTAGATTTTTGTGATATTCTTGCTTGCTGTGATATGTGGGAGCACATCTAGAATCATCTTTGCCATCATCCTATTATGAGTAAGTCATATTCACTGTTTTAGGTTTTTGCCCTTTGATAATGATTTTTTTGATCGTTGGTTGGAATAGGTTCATGACATCCTACAGAAGGTGCATGTTAAGCTTTATATCATTGGATCTATGGTTCAAAAGTTACGTGGATTTTAGGATTTGAAACAGTGATGAAATTACTGTTCAAATGCTTGAATTTACTGTTTATAGCAATCAGACCGGTGTTACTATTCATTCAGGTGCAGCAGGGGTTTAAGAGCAAATAGATCCCAATTTTGTTAAGTTCTTTCTTGATCTCTAGTTGGGATAGATTCTTAAAGTCATGATCTAGCGTTGTTTAAGTTTCAAGTCATTTGGAGTTGTAGATGAAAATTTTCATCGATTTTTTTATTTAAAATAGTCTCAAATTTTGCTTAGTTCCTAAATTAGAGGTCAGACTGTTGGGGCTGTCAAGTGTCATTTTGCTCGTCTTTTTCTTCGATTTAGCCTTGTGGGTGATTGATATTTGATCTTCATAACTTCTCGTAGCTATTGGAGTGAAGAGCCTTACTTTCTCTTTTGAAAAGATTTGAAAAAGTTTTTAATCATGTTGGCTCCTATTTACCCCCTCTAGTCACCGTTCTCAGTCTTACAAACCCATTCAACATTATTTATTTCTCTCCTGTCATTGTAATATGGCTAGTAATGTTAGGCCTTTTTATGCACGTTCTGTAGGAGAAGATCTAGAAAAAGTAACAAACAATGGCCCTGTTGGAGAAGATTCTAAGCAATTGATTGTAATATCATTATTATCTTCCAACAATTCAATTACTTGCACCTATTATGTTCTAAAAATTTCCCATTTATTTTGACAAAAGGGTCATCTGATGCAAACATAAGTGCTAATGTGACAATACCAAACTTTATTTGGAAATTCTTCAACCATGTTGGTTTTGTTGATCCGAGGAGAGTCATAACTATTTCATTTGGAGTTGGTCGGGATGTTGCACTGCTATCCAGTGCTCGAAGATTAGATTTTTGATGGAGTGAATGTTGCAACATTCAGGGAGTTGGCATTCTTCTACAAGTTTGGATGGAACTAAGAAACTAAATTATTTTTCATTTGTACTGTTATCTTGACCAAGATAATTAATGCATGCTTGGTAGCACTCTTTTTATTACTACTTCATGGTTAAACTCTACTATTGTAGGGCTTTTGTTAGTACTTCATGGTTGAGCAAAACATCAATGGTATGCATGACGTTGGCAATCTAAAGATGTTTCATACTCTGCTGCATAGCATTTGTGGAACCAACTACACCTAATGCTCTGTAATCTTGTTTTGTATCTTTTTTAATTTGGATGAATTGCGAGGACCACCTCACGCAGCGTGGTGTCCATGGCGATGGCCCTCGGTGAGCTCTTCCAGCTTAGAGAGATGGGTTGGGTGAATAGGTTAAGGGGTTAGGGGAAGAAGAAGGAAGGAATGAATGATTGGGTTTGCTTCAAGATTGGTGCAGCTGACTGCGTCAAACTGCCGTTGCATCAAACGTGAACCCTGCGTAAACCCTAGTTTCATTCAGTATGAAGGAGAAGCTCTGCCTCCTTGAACCCAAGGGCGGCGACGTGCTAGCGTCCCACGACCACACCGAGGATGAGTGGTTCTAGGCGCACTACCGTTGCTACGCCCCAGCTAGCGCATCTGAGCCGAGGCCAGTCTAGCCCGTGCCACTCTACGACGAGTGGTCCATCCTCGTGCCTCGGTGGCAGGAGGACTTCGGCGATGGAGGCGCCTTTCCCAAGGTCCTCGTCTCGCAGTACCCTCTCGACATGGGTTGTTTCAATGGTGGGTCCAATGTTCTGAGCCTTACCGTCGACGGGAGCGACAGCGTCGCGTTCGACACCGTCATCCAGAAGGGGGAGAACACCCTGAGGATTGTGTACTCCAGCACCAGAGACATCATCCCTAGGATTGCATCCCTGACATAGAGGAGGACGATGACCGGGAGGCCGTGGAGGAGAACACCGCGCTGATGAACACCGTGTTGCATGTGATCATCCACACCGCCTCTCCGTCGTGCAGCCCACGAACATTCGGCTGCATAATCAGGGCTGACCTTCGTTAAGTACAGGCTAGCACGGCAGTCCACGGCATTCAACTTGGGCACCACGGAGAGGATTGTCAAGGTGGAGCAGAAGTAGAAGACCCAATCCTGTCAGCCAAGCACAAGCACAAGTAGGTGCCTCGCTAGGCCAGGTCGCCACTAGTGCCGTAGCTGCGGTCACCGCCCCGGTCGGTGTCGCTAAAGGACCAGGAAGATTGGAAGATTCCACCCTGCATTTCAAACTGGAAGAACTCCAAGGGTTACTCCATCCCGCTCGACAAGCGGCCAGCGTTGGATGTGTTGAGTTAATCTTGTTGCTGCCATATAAGACTGGTCTTCTAGATATTACTGCTGCTGCCAAAGTATGAACACAAAGCTATTAACTAGCCGTATAAGCCATTGCTGCTGCCACAAAGAAAAGACATTGGATGTTGGTAGACACTGTTGTTTTGGTCAGTACCTTGAGGTGCAGGCATGTTACAATGCTGTCGACATATACATGAGACTAGAGCAGAAAGAGTAATCGGTTTGCTAGCTGTGTTAATCTTGGAGATATACTTCGAGTTGGTCCTGTCCAGCAATAGCATGTGCGTCAACTTGAAGTGAATTCCAAGCTGGTTACTGCTTTGACCAACTGGTCATTAGCTATCCAAAAACAGTGTTGAGTCAGTTTGCTTAGCTCTATAAATATGGCCTAGAGCAGTGAGTGTGTGTGTGTGTGTGTGTATGCTTTGGAGTGAACAAGTAGTGGTACCCAGGCAAGAGTATGTGTGTGTATGAGTATGGGTGTAGCCCAAATTAAAGCTTGTAATCCTTAGAAGAATGTAAAGCTTCAGGGCTTTACGTTTCTTACTGAAACTTTTCCACTGCAGGCCATCAAACATTCAAACTCCTCTCTGTCCTTTTGCTTCCCACTTATGAGTACCAACTATTCTTGTGTGTTCTAACAATTGGTATCAGAGCTAGCTATAATGCATGCCATAAATCATGATGCGTTTAGCTTCACCAGGCAGTGGAGTCACCAGTGATGGGAGTGCATTGAAGGCATCGGCGAGAGAGGGGAGCATGACTCTCCAGTACCCCATGCTCACGAGAAGCAACTGCACAGCATGGGTAGTGAAAATGAAAGTCTTCATACGTACACAAGGCGTTTGGGAAACTATGGTGGCCGACGACGTTGGTGAGTGTAAAGATCAGATGGCTCCGGTGGCTCGATTCTCCTCGGCCGCCCGACTCGGCTAAGCTCCCTCGCGCCCCTATGCCCCGGTCCCCTTCCCGCCTGGATCTACCTCCCTCGACCGCGGCCTAGCCATCGCCGTCAGATCTGGCTCCCCAGTAGGGCGTCCCCGACCCGGCCCCTTCTACTCGCCCAGTCGCCCTTGTGCCGTCAGCCTGGCTTAGCCCCCTCTCTACAGGTCAGTATCTTCTAAAGTTCTAAGTTCCAACTTTCAATTGATAATTTGGTGCTTTGGTAGGGTTTTTGAGTTGGTGTCTTAGTGGGTCGGTAAGATGAATTTGTTAGGCCTCTTAATTACAGTGGGCTGTTGACTGACTCTTCACCAGGCATTTTTTCATTTTCTTCTGCCGGCTCCCTACCCCTTTCTTGTTGACCGTGCTTGTCGACGAGTCAGCCGACCGCCGGCAGGGTGTGCCCATGTGCGGGGGAGGGGGTTTCCTTACCACCGGGGGAGGGTAGGCTCGAGCCTTAATAAATCTACCCATTGATTTCGCCCCTACTTGCCATGTGTATAAACTAACTTAATTTAGTTCTTTAGGTTCAGAGCAGTCCTTACCTTCTCTAGGCTCACAGATCGTCGCTCTTATTGTCCGAATCTATCCCCACACCGATGTTAACTAGAAGGTATCTTCCTCCATTTCTCGTGAGCCAAAAGAGTGCTTTGCGAGAGCTGCAACCTGCAGAGAAAATCTCTTGTGTTAGATTCAATTCAACACGATCTCATGAGTCATGACAACAGTAACAATCATCATAGGAGGACACACTTGCAGTGAGCGCGCAGGATCACTTAATTGTTGCCGCTGTAGCAACAAGGGATCAAAAAAGGGTGTTGAAGTTTTGATTCAACTGATGATGCAACGAAATGCCATTACTAGGGCAGCAGAACAAAATTAAGATTGGGGGAGTAAACAGATGGTAAGAGACGCGATTCGGTATTCATCGTATATCAAATACTGTTATTAGATCTTACCCACGCTCTGTCTTTTATTCCTTGCAGGGCATGTTGAACAGTAGAGAGCTCAAAATACAGCGGGGTCAGCTAGTCATGTCAACTCTAGCCTAACTTCAACCTGCCGGCATAACACCAGAGAACCGACTCATCCCATGCATTGCAGTCGAGAAGATCAATTTCTAATGCATCCTTTCAGTTGCATTGCACTGCTTCGAGACGTTAGGTTTTTAATATGTACTATAATTAACTTATAGATTTCATCTTGTAAAAATACTCTATTTAAAAGTTAGATACTATAACAAAAACTAAAACCACTTTTAAAAACCGTAAAAAACAAACTCTACATTCCTCAATTCCGTTGGGCCGGCATGGTGAGGCAGGGTACTAAACTAGCTAGACGAGTAGCAGAGCAACGACAAGTTCCCCTTACTTTCAGTCCACCCGACCCGAGCGAGGTTGGTCAGGGTTAGCTCAGCCTAGATCCACATAAAAAGGAGCCTAGCCGAAGACAGGCCCATTGGGTATTAGTTTCCTTTCAGTCCACCCAAGTGAGGTTAGGAGTCGTGACTTGCCCAGCCTAGAGATTTCTTCGTTTTGAGTGCATCCACATCAAAACGAGACTAGCCCAAGACAAGTCCATTGCATCTCAGGGTCTATTCTTTTAAGTTTTGATTGAAAATTTTAAATTTTGGTTGTTTGCAACAGAAATTATAGAGAGAGATACTTATTTACGATTTTGGTTGATACAGATGTTAGGCTTTTAACGTGTACTACAATTAACTTGTAGATTTCGTCTTGAGAAAATACTCCATTTAAAAGTTACGTATTATAGTAAAAACCAAAAATCTCTTTTAAAAACCATAAAGAACATGTCCTCAGTCTCCCCACATGCCACCCACTCTATAGTTGTGACTGCATCCTCTATGGTGTGATGGTTTGCCCACATGAGTTCCATTTGGGTATGTTTTGTTGGGACATGATAAGTGATGCGAGTGTGGGTTGTTTCATTGTTTATTTGCCAACACGAGGTCGTCACATAGCTTGATATGAGATGCTTGATTGCACCATGCTGCCGCAAGATGTTGGTTGGCAAAATAGCCGGCAAAAGTATTTTTAGTATTTATCGTAACTATAAGGAAATATCATATTTACTAGAAATTTGGATCAAACATCGGCCACACTAGAAGCCTTCAGAAGATGTCAATTAAGAAAAGGTAGATGCAAAGAAAAAATCGTCAACATGAGATACGAAGCAAGAAGATTTGAAGACGGATATGGACTCTATCTAATGAAAGGTTGAGTCGATATGAAGAGGGAGACTTGAAGTACAAAGATTGAGTTCGCTGCTTTAGGCTATGAAAACCCTGTACCAGTTGATGAAAAATGCACACATGTCAACCTTTACTACATTTTTGCATATACTTTTCTTGTACCTTAAGAGTAAATCGTAGCTAGTAGAATCTTGCCTTCATAATTTGACTTTAATCAATATTACTTCGTATCGACGTGTTGATTAATCTGTGAGTTACACATATCCCCTGTTTTAAGATTTTGTTTCTGTTTGTTATTACTTTGCATCAATGCTTCGTCCATGATCAACTTTCGCTCAGGTTTACCTATCATCGACTTTACTAATTTGCTAGAAAATTAGCTGACGCGGTGCATACGCTGCTACAGAGAATCTTCCATAGGGACACGGTGCTGCTATCAGGAGTTTTTTGGCTGCAACACACCATCAATCATGTGTAGAATTGTAGAGGTGGTTTTTTCTTGAAGATATATCATATTTCACTTCAGTAATCCTTATTATTCTGTCTTAATAACTAAAGAATTATATGAGAAGGTCTACAGATAATTAGTGATAAACAATTAGCATATTGTGGAGTTGGATTTTGATTTTGATTTTGCAAAAAAAATGGCAAAAATCGGTGATGCTGTCAGTGTAATCGGTCTGATCGGTATGTGGGATCGGTTAGACCGCTAGGCATACGCGGTCAAACCGGCCGTTGGTTGGCGGTCTAACAGGAGTTGAGTTGGGCGGTGTGATCAGCATGGAAGATGCAGTCACAATGGTGTCCTGTTACCGGGAAGGTTTAAGTCGGTTTGAACCAATCAAACTGATCGTTGGCTGGCGGTCTGACCACTATGGGGATAGCAGACAGATCAATGGCTACAACCCGAGAACAGTGTGAGGTGTTTTTGAGTTGTTTGAGTGTGTGCACGACATGAGAGCCGTTGGTTGATTATGTTGTGTTGCATGATACATTGTTTTGACTAACGTGAATCAAATGCATAAAATTTATGCTCGAGATGGTTACTTGGTTTTTGGATGTGCAGGTTACTTAGAGAACGTTAGTGGTCGTTGGTAAGTGATCGAGACTGGATGAGAGAGCTGAGGTCCGTACGATTGAGTAAGTTTGACTGAGGCTACATTGCTCAAGCGGGAAGCATATGAAAGACAAAGGTTGTGAAGAGGCAAGTTGGTGCATGTGGTGTGCCAAGTGACTTGGGCTGGTGCAAGTATAGACGATCTGGGGGAGACCGAATACGTAAAGACTTGACAAGAAAGTTATTGGGCACCATAGGCTACGTGTCAAAGCATGCGAAGATACTTTGATGTGAAGATGAAGACAGAGCCAAGGGAATGTGCTTGAAAGCTTCGTTAGGGGTATTTTGGGAGTTTAGCAAAATTTCGGTTTGAGCCTTGAATAAAACCACAACGCAGAGAGGCACAAAAGATAAATGGTTTAGATCAAGGTGAGCTGGGATGGCTAATTGGATCAATTGCTAATGGTTTAGCGGACTAAGTCTTATAAATGCTTTGAGAAGTGTTTGTAAGTATGTAAAACCCTTATTGGTGGGTTGATGGGTTTCCCATGTGCTTAGCGGGTCGAGACCCACTTATACGAGGAAGGAGAAGGGAGAGCTAGGGTTAAGGGGATGTTTGACTAAGTTTTGAGTAGTTCCTTCTCTCCTTCCATAAGGCTATGTGAGAAATTTGAGTAAGGGTGGTGCTTTAGGAGCACCTTGTAACCATCCTTGTACTTGTGAATCACCAACTTTACTGGTAATAGATTAACTCTTTGATCCCTTCTTGTTGATTCGCTTGTTTTTCTCTTGGTCATCATGTTTTTGAGCAAGAAATTCAAAAACATGATTTATGTGGTTTTAGCTTGAATTATGGACCAGATTATCTTGCTAGGACATATGGGAGTAAATCTAGAAAATATTATGTCTTATATTCCCACGAGTAAGAAGTAATTTGGATTATAGGATTTTTGGGTGTTCTTGAAATCTAGAATCGATTTCCTTCAAATTGATGGAACTAAGTCCAAGAACCATGTGTTTCTTACCATGATCTGGTTTCTATCATCCTAGATAAGGTGTGTTCAAAGTTTCAAGTCATCCGAAGCTATAAATTAAAAGTTAGGTCGATTTTTGTATTTAAGATTGTGCTGATTTTCAGTTCTGCACTTAGAGAGATGTTAGTCCGCCAATTATGTAGCGCTTAGACCGTCCCCTAGAGGTATCTAAGTAGATAGAGTAATCTGGTCTTCTAGGCTTTCATAGTCTCTGTAGTGATATATTATCGATACATATGGGAAAATTTAGAAATAATTATTCACCCTCTGGTTGGCTGCATTGATCCTACGGTAACCCTTAACTCACCTTAATACATTCTGAAACACTAATATATGCTAATCATCACTGTTTAATCACGACTCACGCCATTAGGGGAGCCTGGTTCCCTCTCCTGCACCCATTTTTGAGCTTCCCTGTTCTCACCGCTTGCCCCATATGGCCATATTAAACAACTTTGGGCTTTGGACTAACTCATGGTCATCACATCTATCCTTAGATCTCATTTTAAATGGCTGCAGCTTCTGATTCATTTGGATTTTTGGTTTATTTAAGTCAAAAGTCATTTAAAATACGTCAACTTCTAATTTCAATTTTTAGGGGTGTTTTTTTTGCTTTCTTGTCTTTCATTTTCCCCTTATTTCTTGTATTGTTCGTGACGATATAATGATTTTTTTATTTTCTTTACTTTTTAAAGAAAAATCTAACAACCGCTACAGTACAATTTTAACCATAAATTAAAAATCACAGATAGAAGTTTAAGGGCAATTTTTGGCTTCGCTTCTGATCATAACTTTTAAGCGGAGTATTTTCTCAAGATAGGGTCTAAAATCTACACGTTAAAAGCCCAACATTTGTACCGCCAAAATCGCAAAGTATTTGTCTCTCCGTAAGTTAAAATTTCAAGCCATAAACCGCAAATTAAAAGAACAGGCCCTAAGTTATAAACCAGTTAAAGCAAGGCCACCTCCACATCTATTCTTTCCTAGCCAAAGCCCGTTTGCTGAAGATCCATCGAAAGATAAATTGGTGGCAATGGAACGTCAAGGTTGATTCTTTTTCTTTTTCTTTTTCGAAAGGGGGTCAAGGTTGATTCATGCACCCTAGCGAAGTGGATACGGATTATATTCTGATTCTGGTGTTACGTGCAGTCCTAGTAGTACCTAGCGAAGCAGCAGAGCAGGGGCAGCGTGGTTTTCTTAGACTTCGGCTAGCTTGCTACGAGGAAGTTGTGGGATTGGACCCGACCCGTTGTCCTATTTTGCAAGCCTCGCGCACGCCTCCTCGTAGCCGTCTGCGTCGCGATCGCCAGTCGCCGTCCGATCCAACGCGGCGTACGTCCCCTTGCGCTGCGTGTCCCGCTCCGGATGGCTGCGTGCGAGATGGGCGACCGGTCAGAGCAGGGGCGGAATTGGGCCCATGGCAGGGTAGGCTCCAGCCTAGGGCGTGAAAAAATTCACAGTGTATAGCCCAGTTATTTTTAGTTCAGCTCAGGATATTATTACTAGTATTCAGCCCTAGTAGCCCATATAAATTTCAGAATTCACAAAAGGCCAGCAGCCCACTCGTCTCGTTCCGCGCCCACGGCCTTCACGTCACACGGCGTCGCGGCCCATCCCCAGTCCCCCACGGCTAGGCGGAGGCGGCCAGCATCTCCCGTCTCCACGCGGCGCAATGACTTTTCACGCGGTGTCGCGCCCAAAAGGAAAACCTAGCCCGGCGGCGCGGCGCGCAGGAGAAGGCGGAAGCGGGCGCGGGCGCCGATCAACGCCGCCGCACCGCCCCCAACCGCTCGTCGCCTCGGCCCTCCGCCTCTTGGCCGCCGCCTCTTCGCCGCGGGTTGCGGCGTCGCCTCGTCACCGCCGCCTCGCCGCCTCCGCCGGCCGCGCCTCCTCGTCGCCTCCGCGGCTCCGCCGTGTCGGATCCGGCCCGCCCGCAACCGCTCGCCGCCGCCGCCTCCGCCTCCGCCTCGTCGCCCGGCCAGCCAGCGCCGCCTCGTCGCCCGTGACCAGCGCCGCCGTCGGCTCCACCGGCTGCCGCCTCCCGACCGGCCCCATCTGCCGTCTCGGTGGCGCCCTCCTCCTCGGCTCGACCGCCTCGGCTCCTCTCGCCTCTCGGTATGATCGGTGTCACTTGTGTCGGTGAAAATGTGAAATGAATGAATTGAGGATATGTGAAATCAGAAATGTGAAGCATATCAGAAATGTGATTGATTGATCCTAGCTGAATTTTCGTTGTAGGAAACTAAGAGTTATTAGTCATAGAAAATGAAGCGGGCAAAGACATTGTGATCTAGATTTTGCAAATTGTATTCACTTAGGAAATCTTGCTGTGAAGATGGTTCAGACTGATAGACACACAGTTTTTCCATTGGTATATCGTCTCATTGAATTGGCTTTGATTTTACCGGTGGCAACAGCAACCGTAGAAAGAGCATTTTCGGCTATGAAGATTATTAAGACTGATTTACGGAATAAGATGAATGATGAGTGGATGAATCATACTATGATATGCTATATTGAACGAGACATATTTGCAAACATTAATGATGATAAGATTATAGAGCATTTTCAAGGGATGAGGTCACGTAAGAGACAATTATCTCGTGCTAGTGGTAAGTTAGTTTCTTATAAATGTAAACTTCATGTTGTTCATATTTATTTATACACATGTTTGATTTACTCTTATATGTTGCCTTTACAGGTTCTGGTTCATGTCCAACTATCAATGAAGAAATAACAGGATAGGATAGAGAGCAAATCTTCGTAATTTAGGTGCTCAAATTGTATCTCTGTCATGTTACATTTTTTATATTTTAATATTATACCATGTTTTTCTTATTATACTTTATATTTACTTGTTTAGTATTGAACTCAAGTTTCATATCAGTAATGCAATTAGCTAATTATTATATATTGTTGTTATATCGTGGTATGTGTACAAATTGGCGTTAGTTTTAGGTTGTTAGAGTTCAGCCCGGGGCGTAGCTAAATCCTAGTTCCGCCACTGGGTCAGAGGGTACTTTCACTTTGAAGTTATCTTTTAACGTGGCGCCTATATGGTTAATGGCCACGGTTTGAATCCCACTGATTCTACCCACATCGATTTGATATCGTTGATATGGACGCAATTCTTCTTACGATCGAATAGCTCCTGTTCCCATCTCCAATTAGCGATGATGGAATAGTATAAGCTTTCTGGCAGTCGAATTCTGTATGAAATCACGCGAAACGTTAAGGCCGTTCATGTAAGAATACCAAACAATGAAACAGCAATGGAAAGAAACCACAAAAAAAGATGTCCAATTCACTCGTACGCAAAAAAGCAGCAAGGAATCAATAGCAGATCTTCAGATCACATATTTCTCTCGGTGAGTAGCAGTGCAAAGACAGTGATAGAACGAACTAGATTTTTTGCTGAAAAGCAACAGATCTTTTTTGTGCGATCAGAGTCGGACTGCACAAACCTATGGACTATGGTAACCTGCCTGTCGTGTTACTCGTGTATCGGCTAATGAGAACTGACCAAAAAAAAAAATCGTACCATTGGACAATGGATACATTTATTCTTTTATGAACGGCCAGAGGACGCACATCACACACGTCATGCATCTTTGGAGAACACCATTCACTAGAAATTTTGCTAAGATATCAAAACCCTACGGAGTACAAACACATGCTTTTTCACTGAATTCACACGTTTATACCATGATGAAATAAAACACATTGCGTAGATGCTAGGGATTGAATCCATGTGGGTGAAAATAAACACTCAACCCTCCTACAACCAGCCACTACTGATCATTCCTTATGAACGGCTAGCTTTTGACACAAGAAGATTGCATTAGGAAAAAAAAGAAGTAGCGTGTCTCGAAGAATTTTCATGATGGTGATTGATTTGGACTTTCATTTGTTTTTAGAGAACAAGTACGACATTTCTGTACAAAAAACATGATGTTAATATGTTATATGCATATGTATGCTGGTCCCGGCCGGTATCTGATGATAAGTGAAAGCTCCTGTTTGCATGATGCCATGCTAGAACCACTGGCCATATCTGTTCTGCACACATGGAGAAATTCAGGAAAAGAACTGATTGCGGAGTTGCGGACGCTGTAATCACGAAATTATGAATTTGCAGAGGGAAAAAAAACCAGCCTTTCTGTGGAAAGCATCTCCCGGCATGCACTTCCGATATGTGTATGCTCCGATCGCATACAGATAATTGCAGCTTTCTTTTAGATGTAGTGTGGCGTTGTCTTCAGATTATCCTGTGCGATACGGTTCACATCGATCAACGTGTCAAAATCTACAAAGATGACTTGGACTACGAAGAAATTGCTCAGGTGTGTCACTCAGTGATGGTTAGCAGCTTGTGTCTGCATTGCCGTGAGGAACTCTGCCTGCTTGTTTAGGGCATGTACAATGATGCCTACATCAGCTGTATCAATGTCATCCAAAATCCTAGTCGGAAGGGAGAAGTGAGGAGAGATGTCGTGCCGTCTCTTCCCGAACGGATGACCTCGGCTCCGCTTTCACGAGC
This sequence comes from Bonia amplexicaulis, assembly GCA_036346245.1. Classification (NCBI taxonomy): domain Eukaryota; kingdom Viridiplantae; phylum Streptophyta; class Magnoliopsida; order Poales; family Poaceae; genus Bonia; species Bonia amplexicaulis. The sequence continues at coordinate 19,459,098 of CM070751.1, read as the reverse complement.
GAAGGGACGACCTGGGCACCATTGTACACGTTGCCGTCCGTCGCCCACGCACTTTGTCCGACCGCGATGGGTGCGACGGGAGGAAGACGACGCGACGATGACACCGGAGGATGGCATGACTGCGATGAAGGATGACGGAGCGGAGATGACCACGACCAGAGGCGGGAGAGACGCCGGCCTCCATGCCACGGAGACGACGATCGACGACGGCTGGACCTGTAACGGAGGGGCTGATCGATCCTCGAGCTCGGCGGTGTGAGCGCGCTCCGCGCCACCGTGTACGCCGCGCACGTGCCTGGCCGCGATGCCACCTCCTTGCACGATGCTGCGCCACCCCAGTCGGCCTAAATGCCAACGCCGGCCGCTGTTAGCTCCCCTCCAAAAAACACTGAAACATTCATGCATGCGAATGATACTTGTACGCATGGAAAGCTTCAGCAATGGAGATTCTAGTGGTATAGCATGCATGAGTTAATTTTGTGTTCTTGTGTGAAGGATCGAGGAGAGAAGACAAACGGAGCAGTAGGGATTCGGGGATTCCAGCAGTGTTGAGAGAGAACGTGAGGAAGGGGAGGAAGAGATCTTAAAAGGATCTTTTTGGAATATAGGAATTTAAAAATATAGGAATAGAAAAAATATAGAATTGTAATGTCATAGCTTGTTGAATCTTACAGAAAATAAAAACACAAAAATTGCTCAAAAAGAGATATTTGGATGTCTCACAAAAAAAATATAGGAATTTTGAGATTAGATGTTACTTAATTAGAGAGAGAGAGAGAGCATTAGAACTCTCAAAGGAAATTTTAACATGAGTTGGAGCTCATGTTTGATTTCCTCCAAAATTTGTATGAAAAATTTCTATCCTATAAAATTCCTTTGATGCAATCCTTTAAACCAAGCATCATGTATAGGAATTTTTTCTAATGGAATGCAATCCTTTATTTTTTTCCTCTAAAAACAGGGCCTAAGATTAGAGATTGACCTGTGGGCCATGTGCATATGAAAATTATGAATTGTGTTGTGTTTATTATGTGGGCCAATTATTAGAGAGTCTTTTGAGACAAACTTTATCTATAGATGATACAGAGAGATAGGGTCTGTTTGGCAACGGCTGTGGGCTGTGGCTTATAACTTTTAGCTGATTACGGTACAATTGCGGAGAGAGATACTCACTTACGATTTTGGATGGGACAGATGTTGGGCTTGTAACGTATACATAGTTTAACTTGTAGACCCCGACTTAAAAAATGCTCCGTTTGAAAGTTAGGTACTGTAGCAAAATCCAAAAGCCGCCAGCTTCGAAGGAAAAAAACAGGCCCATAATATAAACAACAATTATCTATACCACTACATGCTCTTACGCTTTTACCCGAAGAATTTCTTGCCAAACGAATGGACATGCATGTGCTGCTATTTCCGAGTCAACCTCAGAATGGAGGTCGGAAAGAGAGAGGCCTCGCCGAGCACGACACCAAACTACATCACCACATCGCACACATTACTATACCTTTTGTTCAACGAGGAACCTTTAACGTCGCAAGCATCCTACTTCGCTTCATCCACCTCACCAGAACAACTTTATCTTTTGATTGTTTTTTTGGCAACTTTGCGACCTGTTCCTATGATCCTATCAGTGACAAGTGCCCGGCTGGCTGTAGGGTCACCAGATTCGTTCGATCAGATACCCTTCTTGAGCATCCCACAAGCAAACAAAGCGAGCTGGGCGAGCTGTTCTTAATTACAAACATGGGCTGCAACATAAACAATAGCAATGTACTACTGCATGAAAAAATTAATCTAAGGTTTGCCTGAGATCTACAAAGCTCAGAATCTCACCTCAGAAAACTGTCAAGATCAAAGCGGCCACCCAGATGCAGTTCCTAGCATAGCAAAAGGGCACTTGTTCAGAAGCCCATAAATAACAAATGCAAGATGCAGAGACCCCAGGAAGCATGGCACATGTCGCCAACCTCTCGGCAAGTGCAGGTGTTTAATATATTTGTACGTCCATGATGAAGAGATTCCGATTAGTGGCGTCGACAAGGTAGGTTCTGGGAGAAAAACAATGCTGGTGTGTGTGGGCGGAGTGCTCCCACCATGTCTAGCCAGCTCATTGCTCATTTTTCTAAGAGGTCCAATAATTGCAAAGCCACAAGATTGGTCTAAGAGGACTATAGCAAAGGAAAAAACGATATTGCCTTTACAATTCTAGACTCAAATAAGGATATTTATATAATAAACCTCCTCATGGATATAAATATATGACTTATGGTGCCATGGAGGGTAGAACTCTCTTTTTCAGACAAATTTAGGTAGCACAGACTTCTATCTCTGTCTTCACGATTTATAAGGCTCCAAGCAGCCCCTTTGAGCAGCCCCTTTGTGGCCTTCCTATGGCTCATTGTTTACTGTTTCGTCTATAACTATAATAGTTGACGCCGTCTATAGGGATCGGCGTAGAAACGACAAGCCAAAAACAGAGTGTTCGGACACAATAACACCAAAAAAGGTGATGATTGAGGGGCACGCATCACGCCGTAACTAGTATGGTGGCTAATGTCCCACGACCAGGAGATCAACCACCGCCACGTGTCACCTCCCCTCGACAGTCGCGCACACGACTAAGCTCAATGCTGTTTTGGTGGGAAAACCTGGTGTACTACGATTCAATGGGCTAAAGGGATGAAGAGGACTAAGTAACATTGGACATGGTCTCGGTCCACAGAAATCGGGCCCCTTCAACCATGAGAGACTACCGTTAGGAAAGTGGCCCCCACCTTGGCCCAGTAAACCTATTGCTCCAAGAGGTCCAATAGTCGTAAGGCCATATGACTGGCCCAAGAGAACTATAGTAAAGAAAAAGACGATATTGCCCCTACAATCGTAGACTCGGATGAGAGCATTTATGTAACAAGCCTCCTCATAGTTATAAATATATTACTTAGGGCGCTATGGGGGCAAGGCTCTCTTTTTCGGACAAATATAGGTGGCACAGATTTCTATCTCTGTTTCCACGATTTGTAAGGCTCCAGACAGCCTCTTTATGGTCTCCTCGTAGTCCCCTTATTTACTATTTGATCTGTAACCATAACAGTGTACATGCAGATGACAGACACATACAAAGGAAAGCAGATGGGCAGCAAGGTATTGAGGCCACAAGCCTTTGCATGATCTAACAAGGGGTTGTAAGATCAAATTGTTAGTAGGGTCTATACTCATAATGACAATAACAAGGCACACTTTGTGAATTATAAGAGGTGAGATAGATTTTAGATTCGGATAGTGCCTCGCTGCCTTCAATTATGTGAGTAATTTAGTCAGATCACAAGAACTGGAGGGCAAGCTCATATGCACTCTCAATATTGCTTAGCAAAAGAATTTGTAAGAACTGTTGAACATATAACATCATTCAATCAATGCTGTATATTCGAATATTTCCTGTAATACCTCAAGGCTATTTTCACTCAAGAATCATGATACTGTTCATTCCAAGATACCGCTCATACAAAATCTGAAAATGTTTGTACAAACTGATTCTCGTAACCAATATCTGCGATACCCCCATACGTCACTCAACTCTCGATCCCGTATGCCATACGTATCAGATACGGGACACGCGGGCGATATATCGTGATATGGTATCGACAGGTATCAAGATAATTATGATCTAAAAATAAATAAATAAAATTTCTGATAATTCCAATACACCCACCATATGGCAATATGTACCTGCCGAGGGGGGGCGGCCTGGAAGGAGAGCGTGCGCCAACCAGGGAAAAGGGGAGGTGCGGTGACTACCAAGGAGAGGAGGGATGACGACGACAGGGGAGAAGAAGGGGAGAGGAGGTGGCAGCGGCTACGGAGAAAGGGGCCAACGACTGGGAATAAGAGGGAGAGCGCGCAAAAAGACCTAGCACAAGGAGTACATGTTAAAAATATTTTAATTCTATGTTTTACTAGGAGATAAATACGATAAACTAGTGATGCAATACTCACGACTAACAACAGGCTATTCATCATACTTCAAAATATACACAAAGAAAGTATAGTCGAACGAACGCACGAACGACTTATAATTGGGCTTAATGAAGAATAGGAAGCAGCGTAGGCTTGACGCAGTGCAGAACGTAGATGACGCAATGAAGTGAGCGGTCGCACAGATGTGCGCTGACTAGAAACCTTATTGCCGCCCTGTGCAGGTACTCTCTGCGGCAATGGTTCGAAGATAGCCGCTCTCCTTCCTTCCAGGTGCACGCCAGAAAGAAAAGTTGACGAAGTTCAGACGGCATAGTACAAAAGTACAAGATCGCAGAGAAGAAGGAAATAGAAACGGTGAGATTCTCAGCTATACACTTTGGACGTCTCTAGGTATATATATAGATAGACTATGAACTGACAAATTTAAACAACCATTTACCCACTGGTAACTGACATATTTAACCATTGGTAACTGACATATTTAACCAGCCATTTACCCACTGGTAACCGCCTGTCATCAAAACCCCAATAAAGTCTCAAATTTAAACATTTGAATCTCATTCAAACAGAGAGAGAGAGTGGTGCAGGGTTCAGCAAAAATAAATATGGACTTGGTTTGCTGAGAGTGCTGCAGGGTTCAGCAAAAATAAATATGGAGATGACTCCATCTTATAAATTAGCCTCTCGCACCTTGCCTTAACAATATAGTATTAAGGTATGCAAGATTTGGAATTAAGAAAATAAGCCTTACTCACATGAGCCAATTTCTAACAATCTAGAACCATGTTCATGGCAACGAGACTGACGGTAACAATAGAGTAATTGAAAAATAAAATATAATAGGATAAAACCAAGAATTGCTGATTAAATTTCAATTCCTCCAGTAGCTTTCTGATTAATACCAGAAATAAGGTGACACCAAGAATATAAAAGATAATGACCTAAAAGGGTCTACAAAAACAACATATGAAAGCTACAAACAAAGGGGGGACTTTACCATAGTTGATATTGACATCATCTACAGCACGGGAAGTAGATGATGTTATAATCGACATAGGCATAGGCATTCCTCTGTCTGAACAGATGAATAAAACAAAAGTCGCCAAAGAAACCAACGGTTGGAGGCTTGAAGGAAAAGAAACCATGTGCAATCAGCCCCTACTCCTCATCTATGCTGTAACATTGGGATCCGTCGAAGTGCGAGAAAATAATTCTGACTCCCCTTTGGCTTCAAGTGTTTCACAGATGTTGCTCACGAAGATACACATATAAACTGGGTACTAAACTGCTTCAACTGCAAATGCCAACTCGTCAACAGAGCAATTTGAGATTTTTTTTGAGAGAGAAGAAAATCTGCTGCTCCTTTGCTCCCTGGATGATACATGACTGTTCCCTGCTAAATTATGAAAACCATCCCACAGGAAACTTTCGTCCACTAGCTCTGGTTAACTTGATCAGGAATACAACAATCAACTAGCTCGATCTGGAACAACAGAACAAACATGATCAGCACAACTGGACAAGAAGGGTCTGCTTCCAATGGCAATTCAACTCCAACAAAATAAACGACTACAAAATTTCCACAAATGTTGGTGCATCATTCCTCGGCCCTGCTAGTGATCGATAGAGGTACAACTTATCAACATTTTCTGTTTCCTCCTCATGATCCCTCATTACTTCAACAACCAAATTAGGCATCCGCTGAGCTACCTCTCTACAACCCCTCATGGTTAGCCCGCACGAGTTCATCCAAAGGAACCTCATGTTGTAAAAATAATCCAGGCCTGAAAGCAATCCCCGGTCACTGAAAGGGCTATCTCTAACCTCAAGCTTCTGCAACCTAGTGCATCCCTCAAACAAATACTGAAGTGACATGTCACTATTCGCGGAGAAGGCAAGAGACAAAGTCTTTATTAGTTTACCATATTTCCCAATGTATGCAAATGCCTTATCAGTGAGCAGGCCAGATACAGAAAGCCTAGTGAGTTTCTTGCAGTTCATCACTATCGCCCCAAAGCCATCATCCATGGGCTCCCCGGTGATCCGATCAGGACGGTGGCGACCCATAATGCATAGGCGGAACACCACAAGGTCAGGGCAGTTCTTGGACATAGCAATGACTGCAGCATTTGTCATTCGCTGGCAAAAGTAAAGAATGGATTCGAGCTTCCGGCAGCCTTCTGAGATCGCCTGAAGACCAACATCTGATACCGACCCCTCAGAGTCCTCGGTGGCATCCAGTGGAAATACTCGCAGCTCACGAAGATCTGAGCATGTCTCGGCCACAGCCCGGAGGCCTTCATCACCCATGGTATCAAGAACCTAAAATAGTTCAGTTAAAATGAGAAAAAGTAACACCTAAATTAATATGGCAACACAAATAAGTGTATGAACCTACCCAGAATGTCCGAAGTTTGTGGCATTGGTGAATGACTGGCGTGAGTTCCTCAGCAGTTAGGTTTGCGAAGCTAAAGTTAAGGGACGTGAGATTAGCACAGACTGGGTAGATTGCCGGAAGGTATTCTGGATTGAGCTCCCGGAAACCAGAGAGGCAAACAAGAGATCTGGACGCTGCAAAAGAGGCCGCAAGTTCAGACACGGACATGCCCCCACCTGGTGCAGCCTCAGGCCGGAAGGCCCCAGTGCCTAGGTGTGTAAGCTGGGGCGCCCGCGCCATGAGACGGCGGATCTGCTCTACCGAAAAGTGGTGATTCACTCGCAGCCGACGAAGTGAGGGCGAGCGTGCCACAAGCTCCTCCAGAGCCTCAAAGTTGAAAGGGACACCAACACAGTCGAACACGAGGGATTCCAGCGATGTGTTTGACTCCGGGAATTTGGAGATCCAATCCACCAGTTCGTCCTCCTCATCCTCCACATAGTCCTCAACCAGATCCAGAACTCGCAGATGCCTACAAAGCAAGTACACCCATCCATGAGATACCAAACTCAATTACTACGTATATTACCCACTTAGGCAAAGCAAAAACAAGCACATAAGGATACTTCCCAATTTGGGACTTACCAAAGTAGACAAGCTATAACTGGAGCGTGACAAATATAGCGAAAGATCAAATTGCCCACTACAAACAGAAGGATTTTGCTAGCCAGGATTCGTTAAAATTTTGCCATCACAAACCGCAAGATTCCCTACTCAAGATTAGATTTTGATTCGTCCGTAGGCACAAATGCACTGCTATCACGAGGAGTAAAATGAAGTCCATAATTTTTGACGCGATAAGTGGCATAAATCACAAATGTAAGTATCGCACTAATAGACTTCAAATTTAGCACGCCAAGATGAGATTCTCATGGCGTCGAGACTCAAAATGTGACTAAATCTGGCAACAAAACTCTGCAACAATCAGCAAAAAAATGGCACGAATGCATCAATAGAAGCCGCCGAGAACCAGCGAATCCCGAATCTTGACAGGGAACACTGCAAGATTCAGCCTCCGGCAGCTTCCGAGATGTCCGAGATTCAATGGAAACTGTTAAACCCAAACTAACACAAATGCGTCGCCGAGAACCCATGACGAAGCCAGAAGAATTTGAAACATACCTGCACTGCTCAGCGATGATGGCGAGGCCCAGGGTGCTGAAGCCATCGCAGCACACCAGCGACAGCTCCTTGAACAGCGGGAAGGACTGCGCGACGAGCCCAAGGTCGTCGTCGGTGACAGTCATCCGCTTGAGGCAGATACACTCGAGGCGCGGGTAGGCAGGGCCCAGCGCCGCCACCCACGGCGACACGTAGGCGCCCCAGCCGTACGGGATGAGGCTGAAGTCCGCGAAGCGCGGCTTCCCCTTGAGCACGACGGCGCGCACGCCGCCGAAGCGCTCCACGGCGCGGCGCGGCGACACGACGTAGCAGTTGCCGATGAACAGCTTGCGCCGAGTCTGCGCCTCGGCGCGGTACCACGAGCGGCAGACCAGCGAGGCCGCGTTCCGGTCCCGCGCTGCCGTCAGGAACTCGAGCACGCTCTCGAGCACGTTCTCCAGCACCTGGTCCGGCGGGGCCGACCTCGCCCCGCCGCCGTTGCCGCCCCGCAGATCCGGCGTCCACCTCTCGCCACCACCGCCGCTTGAGGAGGAGGAGTTGGAGTCCTCGGACATCTGCATCGGCGGTGAATCCACCGCCTCCGCCGCCTCGCTCATGCCAGAGGTGGAGGAGGAGGAGGAAGAGGAGGAGGTGATGGGTGTGGTGGGATCGGAGGAAGAGGAGGAGGTGGTGGTGGTGGTTGGGGGATCGGAGAAGGGCTGAGGGGAAGTGCTCATGTGAGACTGGAAAACGATTAAATAATGATTAGATCGGAGAAGCGTGGTGCACGGGGGAGATAAGTGCACAGAGACCGAAATTTTTTATTTTTAGTCATATAAAATTGTACTCCCAATTATCAAAAATTATAAGTGATTTTTTCGAGGGGCTATAATTTCAGTCGATTTTTAGTTGCACTCTGAATCACCTAAATTTGCAGGTGTTTTTTTAGAGGGGCTGTAATTCCAATTGATTGAGAGCACAATTTCATATGACTGAGAGATAAAAAAATTTTAGTCACCTGTGCAATAGCAAAACCGAAAACAATTAAGGGCTTTCAGTCCGCTTTTTTGCGATGGCTTTTTTCGGTAGCGTGCGTTAGTTTTTTTCTGAGCTAAAAATAAAAATAAATAAGAAAAATCGAAAAAAACACTACTATATCTCTTACGACAATGTAGACAAAAAATAGGGAAAGAAAAAACCAAAAAGACCAAAATAGGGCAAAAAGCCAAAAAAACAAAATTTAGAAACTCAAAAGCTAAAACCTTTAGAGCGGGACCTTCCTGCTCCAACTAGCTGCTGCTTCTGGTTTCTATAACGTGTCGGTTTCTTAATTTCAGAATTTTTTTAATTTTTTAGCTTTTTTACTTTTTTTCCCATTATTCCTTTGCAATGTTCGTGAAGAAAAAATAATGTTTTATTTTTTTTCTTAATTTCTCACTAACAGCCGCTACAGTGCAAAAAAGCCAAAAGCTTCGGTAGCGGCTATTAGCGAGAAATTGAGAAAAAAAAAAAAATGAGAAAAAATGAAAAACATCGTTATATACTCACAAACAATGCAAAGAACAGGGGGTGAAAAGAAGTATCTAAAATGCTAAAAAAAGTTTAAAAAACGAAATTAAGAAACCATGTTTCAGAAGCCAGAAGCAGAAATCGTTTGGGGCGGGGCATAAGTTTATAGGATACTAATAAAATATCAAGGAATACATTAACACAGATAAAATGCTCCCAAATTTGTGAGCCAGTCAACAATTTTCCCTTTTTGCATTATTTTGCTTTTGTATTCCTTTTACTGCTTAACCTCGTATGAAATGTGACCAAAAAAATACTCCAGCTTCTTCTACCTACTCTTTTCCCTTTCTCTTTTTTTATTCCTTTTACTATTTAACCTCACGCGAAATGACCAAAATACTCCAGCTTCTTCCTTCTCCTCTCCCCTCCTCTTTCTTCTCCAAATTTGGGAAATCCCTAGAGCGGTTGCGAAACTATAGAGCTAGTTATCCCGAATCCCAATTCCAAACTAAGCTGCGGAAGATCAGGTGAGCTTCGCATCCTACGATTCCACATTGAAATCACACACCAGATGACTAGCGGAGTTCATAAATCTCATGTCATCGTCTCACCTCGATCCGTTCTGGCGGGTGGTTTAGTTCGATCCGGCAAGGTTTCCGTTGGCTCCAACTGCTTAGGCGGTGCCTATTCCATCAACAATGAGCTTTATTTGCTGTTGCTTCTGAGTTCTATCGTGTCATCGTCCTCCTTTTTGCTCTTTATTTTTGCGTTTTGCTATGATTTGAGCTGCCATTCTTACCCCATTGTCGGTTGTTTGGCAAGTAGTTCCTCCGATCACCATCATGGGGCACGATGTGCGTAGGACGACGGCTCCCTAGTGAAGAAGTTGTACATGAAGGTGAAGTTCTTGACGCACGATAGCTCGTACACTGCCTACGGAATCACCATAGAGAATTGGTTGTGCACCATGTCCAACTGCTCCACCTTCCTCAACCCGGCAATCTCCAGTAGTAATAGGCCGACGAGCTTGTTGAAGCTCACATCGAACATCGTCAATTCACGTCAGCGAGGGAGCGGGCGAGGATGCAGTAGGTGGTGGGTGAGGGGAGGCCGGGGGAGTCATCCTTGAGGAGGAGGTAGAAGTGCTCAAGCACGACGTCGGGACAGCGGCAGTTGTAGCAGGCCTAGAGGAGGAGGTCGTGTATAGCGACAGTGGGCGAGATAGAGGCTTGGGTGACTAAGCGGTGGAGCGAGAGTAGGTCAGCGTAGTGCGCCTGGCAGAGGAGCGTGGTGAGGACGGCGTTGCAAGTGAAGAAAGTGGGGTTGCAGTTGTATTAGAGGCAGGGCAGGGCACACCAGGGGCAACGAGTCGTGGGAGTTAGGGGCTCCACACGGAGGCGGTGCTTGGCAGTGGCGTTAGTGAGGGCCTACGAGTGGTCGATAGGGTGGCGAGGCAGAGAAGGCGCAGGTGGGGGCAAATAGGGAGGCGAGGGGAAGGGGATGAGGCTGGAGAGAAGGGGTTGGAGAGGGCCATGGCAGCGACGGAGCATGACAGGCACAGGGAGCCAAGAGGAGGAGGGTTTAGTTAGGGATGTTGGTTTGGGGGAGCACCCACCGTCAACCAAGGCCGATTTGGTCATTTATGGATAAAATGATTCATAAATTGATTTAAAATGTAAAGGGGCAAATTGTCAATTGATTCACAAACTTTGGAGCATTTTATCTATGTCAATGTGTTCAATGGAATTTTATTGATGGCCTATAAACTTTAGGGCAAATGATGGATTATCCCTTTTTTACGCAGAGAGTAAAGGGCGTTCGTATTGGCTTTTGACTGTGACTTATGACGTTTAGTTAAAATGAACAATAGTGACTAAAAAAGTGGATTTTATAAGGAGGCGGGCATGATGGAAGTGAGAGGAGTGAGGTAGGTGATGCACCCGTGACCCCTTGTCTTATCTCCGGAGCGAGACGGTGGCGAGAGGAGTGGAGAAGCACTTTGAGAAGCCGGATGTTCGTATTGACTTTTCTAAGTAGAAGCCAATATGAATAGAGCATAATGCTATGCTTAACAAGTACCAACGGTTGTGAGGACCAAGCCATGGCTCGGGTGGTTTGCTGCACCAGGTGAGCGAGCATCCCACTGGGGTTCTATGCCCTGTTCAAAATTGTTGTGGCTTTTGTCTTTTAGCTATAGCTTTTGGCTGATTGTGGGAGAGATTGAGAAAGTAAAGGATACTCATATTGAGAAGCCACTTTGTTCAAAGTGTCCCCTGCAATGACTTACAAATGATTTATAGAAACCACCTTGAAAAGCCATTCCATTCAACTTTTAGCTTCTAAAAAGTCAAAAGCCATAAGCTGTTTGGAACATGGCCCTAACATCTAGGCCTCACCGTTTAAATAATTAGGGTACACACACGTGTGCATTAAGTGCACAACATGTACCTTCATAGGCCATTAAGCCTTCCATTAATTCCCTAGCGTGTGTACCCCATAAAAAGTACCAGCTGTTGCTTCTTGAACTTTTTATTAAATGATTTTTTAAAAGAAAACCAATTTATATCTTCTTTATATCTACTACTTAAAGATATGAGTTGGTGATGATCCGTTTTCCCCTTCTGTCTCCGTAGTCATCCAATCTGGCCATGAGATAGGATCTGAGTCATCCATCTTGTGTCCCTCCCATCCTTTCATGATCGAACCGCCCCTCACACTACCCTCCTTCCACTTCCGCGCAGAATAATTTTTTAAAATAATGATTAATAACCCCTCACCAATTTTATCTCTTATCTATCTTTACTACTTAAAAATACGAGTTGGTGGTGGGTGTACTTAAAAATACAGTTGGTGGTGGTCTGTTCTCCCCTTCTCTCTATAGTCATCTGATCTGACCATGAGATAGGATCTGGGTCATCCATCTCACGCCCCACTCCTCCTATCTCTCTCTCGCGCGATCGAACCACCCGTCGCACCACCCTCCTCCTATCTTCCGTGCATGTAAAAGGAGTGTGAGGACAATCGTGAAAACCACCCGAGCCTCACTCATGCCCCCCAAACCAATGGTGGGTCGGTGGCATCATCCCACTAGGCCACGACTCCTCTCCTGATTTTTTGCAACTATCCCACGATCTCACCGCCCTCTCTCTATCTCCATGCAAGACCTACATCTACTTACCACAAGAGCGTACGGCAGAGGCCTGTCTCGCTAGCTAGCTATCGAGGAGATTGATCGACTGGATATCAACGACAACATTTCCAAGTGCAATGCCAAGGTAGACAACAACACCTACTTCATGGCTGGTATGATGGTCATCACTGGCCTCATGGCCACCGTGCTCGCCCTCTCAGGTCCATGCTTCAACGCATGGGCCAGCCAAGCATTATCTCACGCATTTCTGGTATGCTTCCCCTTTACATGGTTGGTTCTTGGTTCTCAGTTGCATGCAATGAATTATTGCCTATAATTGGGAAATTGCATTCCATTACATTGCTCAGGGCGGCATGGTGGTCTGCCTAACGATGCTTGGTCGCACGGTGGACCTGTGGCCGCTGGGCATGGTAGATGCTGGCAGCATGGTGACACCACCTACTTCAGTCACATCCTCTTCATGTTCCTCATCGGACTCGAGATGGACCTCCGCTACCTACACCACCACATGTGCCGCTCCCTCATGCTCGCTTGTGGTGGCTCCGCCCTCTGCCTCCTCCTCACTACCATCGTTGGGCCCTTCTTCTACGGCCTCCTCCACCCATGTGAAAGATCAAGCTCCATTTAAGTTGATTTTGGTGATAATGACAAATACTATTTTGATATTTTAGTGATAATGACAAATGCATTTATGAGACTAATCTTATTCATTGATTATGATATTACTTAGTCTGTTATGGATGAAAAAGGTGAAATCATTGAGGTATGCATTCGATATCTTTCTTATGATCTAGTTGCATTCCTCACATCCAACTATATGATTAAATGATAAATCTATATGTGAAACTAGTATGTTTGTTTAAGTATAATATTTCTTAGTCTCATTTGGATGAAAAGGTGAAATCAAAGGGGTATACATTCAAAATCGTATTCTTATATAGTTGAACTCCACAAATAGTCTAAAATAAATATGTGCATATATCTTCATTACACATACTTGTATGCACACATTTAGGGGGAGTTCACTCTATGTTTTGAGGTTTCATAACTATTGATCCATATTTTCTTTAATACACATATTTAGAATCTTTACTTTGAAACACATCTTTGAGTATATATAGCTTGTGTAGTTTATATATACTCATTTGCAATTGGGTTGTCATCTAACTTCTCCATTATGTGTTAATGGTTGGATGATTAATGACAATCGGATACGTAAGCTTTGCCTTGAAAGCTTATCTTAGAGTATATAAGTGTTGTGTGCATCTTGTATACTCATAAATACAATTTTTATCTCATTATTTATTGAGATTATTGTGAATTACCAAAAAGGGAGTATTGTAGAATCTAGTCCCTCCATTATGTGTTAATGGTAAAGTTTGGTAATCGATGGCAATTAATTTATGTACTAACATTTTTCATGAGTTGGATGAATATGTTAGGTTCCATAGATGAGGATGGCTTGGTATGACTTCATGTGTTGAAGATCATTAAGTCAAGTGGTGGATGCATTATGAGTTGATGCATGTCTAAGAGTAGATAATCATGTGTTGATCACCAAGTTAAGTGAGGATCTATCATGTGTTGATGGAGTTGAAGTAAAAGATGCATCATGAGTTGATGCATGTCAGGACTATGACTCAAGGTAAAGGTATGGCTAGTTAGGGCTGTGTGTTCTTAGTCTTTTACCTGTCTTGGTGTTTGGTTGGAAGACCGGATTGCTAGTATAGGTTATCGTAGTATTAAGAGAGGTCATATCTAGTAGATTGAGTCTCATCATGTATTGATAGCTCAACCTCACTTTCTCTATCTCTCCTTGGCATGAGGCTTGTATTTACGAATGTGTTTTGTAAATAGTTGTGGCTCATGTAACGAACCCTTGTAATATGAGACTATACATTGCGAATGTGTTTTATAAGTGTTTGAAGTCCATGTTTCTATTCTTTGTAGTATGAGGCTTACATTTTCAAATGTGTTTTGCAAACGGTTGAAACTCATATATATAATACTTGTGTCATTATTCTAAAAATGTGCAAATTTGTTTTACAACTTAGGCCATGTTCTTTTCAGCTTCTAAAAGTCGCTTTTGACTTTTCTCAAGAACTAGCTTCTAAATAGAGTATTTTTTTCAAGATAGGGTCTACTAGTTAATTGTAGTACATACTTTACTGACTTCATTTATATCAGCAAAAACCGTACGTGAATTTCTGTTACTCTATAATCTTTCATACAAACAGCCTAAAAGTCACAAGCCGCAGCCAAAAGCCACAAGCCGCAGCCAAAAAGAACAGGCCCTTATTGGGAATCATAGATAATTCTTGTGTGCATGATACTATAGTTTGCAAATGTGTTTTGCAAAATCTGTTGAAGTATATGCACTTCTCAGGGAAATCGAAACTACCACACTGTAGTCTGTGGTACTACCGCTGACCGGAACTACCGGAGTTGTAATCACAGAACTATCGCGTCTGTTGGTGATCGGAAGACCTGTGTGGTCGGGAACCAACGTGGTCGAAGATCAATGTGGTCGATGACCTGTGTGGTGGAAGATCATAGTGGTTGAACCAACATGGTCGGAATCGATGTGGTCGAGATATGTGTGATCGAAACCAGCGTCGTTGAACCAATGTGGTTGGAATCGACATGGCCGAGATCTGTGTGATCGAAACCAGCGTGGTCAAGACCTGTGTGGTCGAAATCGACGTGGTCGAATTGACGTGATTAAGACAACATGGTCGAAGATCGATGTAGTGGTCGGATATCTATGTGATCAGAGACCAACGTTGTCGAATATCAACATGGTCGATGTGGTTGGGATCTGAGTCGTCGAAACCAATGTGGTCGTAGATCAACGTGGTCGGAGACCTGTGTGGTCGATCCGGACAACAAGGTTGGAGACCTGCGTGGTCGTAGACCAATGTGGTCGGAGACCTATGTGGTCGATCCGAACAACGTGGTCGAGACCAGCATGCTCGTAGTCTAGCGAAGTCGGAGACTTGTGTAGTCGATCCGGACAACGTGGTCGTAGACCATGGTAGTCAACGATCAGAGTTTTCAACCAGCTCTATGTGAGCGGTCCGATCAGCTCTGTGTGAGTAGTTCGATCAGTGAGCGATACTATCGGCTCTGTATGAGTGGTACTTCCGATTTGCGGAACGATCGGCTTTATGTTAGTGGTACTTCCGATCTGCGGAACATCTGGCTTATGTAGCGGTATGTTTTTTCCAGAGAGGCACCTGTGTGGTGGTCTTCTCCTCCCCGCGAGAACGGTAGTTCCATGTGTATGAGTGGTATTTTCGATGATTAGAACTACTCGAAATTGTACAACGGAACTACCGGATTTGACTAGTCCTTTGCTTCTAATGATTAGTTTCTTGACCATTATGAGGGGAGTGGAAGTACCGTAGTTTTGTCGCTGGTACTTCCGATAACCCGGATTTTTCAGGGATTTGCCTCGAACAGCTAGTTTTATTGTGTGGGGTATAAATACTCCATTGTGGCCGGTTGAAAATATTGTTGCTTGACCTATTTCTATTCCCTTGGGGTATAAATCCTCTCAATTGTGCATGTGTTGCATCTTGTGAGCAAGGAAAGTGATCTAGAGTGCATGTGTTGCATCTAGAGTTGGACTTAGTGTTCATTTGAGCTTGTGCATTTGTTGCACGTGATGAGAGTCAAGCGAGGGACTTGACTTATTACTCTTGGAGTTTGTTGACTCCTAGACGACGGTGAGCTTCTCAAAGAAGATTGTGAGAAATCTTGGCAAATTGTGAGTGGTGTGGTATTTGCCATCTCCGGAATGGAGGAATAGCAACCTTAGTGGATTGAGATGTTTTCACTTAATTTGTGGGCCAATCCAATTCGTTTGGGCTAACCTCAACGTGGACTCGGGGAGACCGGCAAGTCTTCGAACACCACGGTAAAAAGATATTGTGTCTTTGTGGTTTGTTTTCTTGTGCTCAATTTACTTTCAAGCAAGTTACATTCATAGAATTAAATTGATTGCTTGTCATCCTAAGATTGCAAACCTTTGACATAGACTTAGGTTGTTGGTGCACTTAGATGAACCTAGTTGATTTAGGCTTTGTTTGTGCTAAAACCAATTTGATTTAAGCTTCCTGATTATATTCTTGGTTTTAGCCAAATAGCTTAAATAGAATTAATTTAATTGAAATTTTTAGAACTGACTATTCACCCCATATTCGGTCTCCTCGATCTTACACCAGGGCAAGGCCCCTTCTAGCCTGAAAAGCTCTATGCTTCCACAGATATCTTCATGCTCGTTCTCATCAGCACTGCCTTGCTCGTCCTCATTCGCATCATCACCGAGCTCAAGCACACCGGCTCTGAGACTGGCTGGCTAGCCATCGACGCTGCCTTCGCCAATGATATGGCCAGCCTCACCGCCATCAGCATGATGGTCATCGACCTGACCATGTACAACAAGGATGGCAAGCCCATACCGCTACCTCGCCGTACGCCTCAGTGCCGTTGGTGATGGTGACCATATTTTTCGTGATGACCCTGACGGTGTGGATCATCGTGGGCGTGCCGTTGAAGATGGCCTAGCTACTCAACAATCTCGAGTGGGGGTGGAAGTACATCAACAAGTACAAGCTGTGGGCCATGCTTGTGTTCATCGTCGGCCTCTCGCTACTTGAGTAGATATTCGGCTACAACGCCTCCATTACAGCCTTCCTCATCATCCTCGCCATGCCCAGGGATGGACCCATGGCACACATGCTCATCGACCACCTTCCTTATTGGCCTCACCATGCCTATGGACATACCAACAGCGCGCATACTCGTCAACCGCCTCACCTACCCTACTCACACCAACTCATCATGCCTCTCTAGCCTCTACTTCAGGGCCATTGGCGCTAGGCATGACTTTGCCGAGATAGGTCACTTCACCACCAGCCAGCTCACCATCATCATTGCCTTCACCACGGTGCCCAGCACTATCAGGAATATGGCTGGGTTGGTGTTGTGGGGTGCCTGCTCAGCATCTCGTCACAGGAGACACTCGTGCTGGGCTTCCTGCTCAATGTCAAGGGCTACTCCGACATCCTCGCCATCAACTTCAGAGACATAATCGGGATCTAGGGTGAGACAACGCATGTGGTGCTGCTCTTGTCATTCATCATCAACACGTTCATGGCCGAGTAGGCATTCATGGCCATCGTCCGCTAGCAGCACCATACCTTCCAGTACCGCTCGCACTACCTCCAGGACCTCAAGGTCAACCATGAGCTCCTCGTACTGGTCTATGCCCATGGCATTGGGGGCATCCACGCTATGCTCTCGATCAACGAGTTCTCTAAGAGCACCATGCCGCTCGTACGAACATTGCATGGAGCAGTCATCAAGATGAGGCGTGGTGTGTGCTTCTCACCCTACAAGGCGGTAGTGGGTGGCAACTAGTAGGCTCTATACTCACTGGCTATCATCCAGTTCAATTGCAGCATGGACAACAAGGGTGATTGTAATCTCCGTGTAGGCTGAAGGCTGTGCACGCGCATAGTGCCACTTTGTCTTGTCAACGCGCTACATGACCTCGGGCACTACATACATGATGGCGATGATGTGCACCTCTCTGTGCTCAACAGGAGCCACCACCTCATCCAGGCTAACGCCAGATAGCTGGTCGCCGTTGTCGTCGTGTCGACCTCACTATTCGTGGTCGTCGTGGCACGCCAGATTTGCCCTTTTGGTTATGGTCAGGTTCTTTGCAGAGTGTTTTTCGAGGTGTTGTAAATGTATTCATCAAAGGGGAGATTGTTAGACCATGTGGATGGTCGTGATTAAAAGTGATGATGAATAATTGATATTTGGATTGCTTTGAAATTTGCGTTTGTGAAAGTTTCGGTCGATCACACTCAAAGGTTGTGAGTCCAAGTGGTTTTGGTCACGTACGAGTGTTCTCGGTCGACTCCGAGTAGTTTTGATCAGCTTTGAGTACTATCAGACCAGTATGAATGGCTTCGCTCAGTTGGGAGGTTCTCAGTGGCTCGATCAGCCAATCTGATTGGTTTCAAGTGGCATCAGACGACTTTCGAGTAACAGCGGAGTATCGAATGGTTTCCGAGTATCTTTGGTTGGTTTCTTTTTGGAAAAGATGGGTTGTTACAGATGTATTACCATCATTATCATGACGCCTGGTATTATTGAAGGACCGAAATGGCAACAGAGGGGGGTGAATGATGCCTTAAAAATTCTCCCAAAAAATTCAATCCTATCTTTTCTCCAATAGCTAAAGAGTCGTGAAGAAGAAGATTGATTGTTCACCGGAAAACTCGAGAGAGAGAGAGAAGAATCACCACCGGATGAAAAACAACAGAGAACACCAAAGAATTGCCGTGGTCAAAAGATATCTCATGAAGATCGATCACGGTCAGTAAATCAAGGAAAAAGCAGAGCGGCCGATTGAGTCCGACAATAGATTACCGTGGTCGTCGGACCGAAAGCAGACGAAGAAAACAGTCGGCAGTCTAAACCGAGAAGATCAGACCATTGGTCGAAATCAGAGAATAACCGTGGTCGAATCAGCTGCCAGAAGGTCTTTATCGTGATCGAAGACAGTGAGAAGAACTCTGCGGTGATCGGAAAACGCAATGAGCCGAGACACCGGCACAATGTGGTCGTAAAATGAGAAATGAAAACCGAGCGGCTGAGAAATGAGTGACCACCGTGACCGAGACGACCAGCAACTGTAGTCGTAAGACTGACTCAAGGTAGTCGTAAATACAACAGTTGCAAGCCGCACGGACGACCGCCTAAAATGAGAGTAGCCACCACACCGCCGTGGTCGTAGCAAAGAATATGGACGTGATCGAACACCAACTCGTGGTCGATAATCAGAAGTGGTGCATGCGAGATGCGAGAGGTCGAACTCGGCGTGGTAGTAAGTCAATTGATGACTAAGCGGCCGACGTGATCGAAATGATTACCCGAACCGACAAATGAAAATAAGCGATGAAATCTTGTGTTGTCGAAACGAGAAGCGAGAGAACCCGATGGTCGGATCTCGCACACGACCAAGATCACGTGGTTGTAAGCTCGAACAGAGCCGCTCCAGGCGCACGACCGCAAAGACCAAAATCCAGATAACTTGCAAAACTTAAAACGAAATGAGGAGATATTTTAACCACAAAGATTGACATCCTCGAAGAGAAATCACCTAGTAAATCTAAAGTCTTTGCAGCGGTCGGCTAGAACGACATGGTCAAAAGCGAAAGCAGAGAACTGAGGCGCATGACCAGAGACACGAAATTTCTCGATTCGACCGCTCTCGGGAATGAGCGGGCAAATTGCCTTGAACCGATTCCTGTTCTAAGCAAATCAAAACCAGCTCATTCAAAATAAGAACACGGATCAACGAAGGAGCATAAAGAATGCAAATAAATCAATCAAAACAACTCAAGCAAAGCGAAACTTCAGAATGATACAGAAAGGTGAATGATTGATCATGAGGTTTCTGACCACTCCCCACAGGAGGACAAGCTCTAACCCTAGGCGAACACACACAGATACTCCCATGGGAGGGAGGCGGCGCCTCTAAGGCCCAAAGGTCAACTCCCGTCTAACACTTGCCTCCCTCTCCTTTTATAGGCTCACACGAAACTTGACCTAATGGATCCATCCATTAGTCCACACTGGGATAACCCAGAAACCCCACCTAACACCGAGTTTTAACACTCACTTTGCCCGCTAACTCAAATGCTTTGCTCGCTATCCCAACAGACCCGCACTTTGCGGGTTAGCGCCAACCGAATCCACTTCTTTTCTGTCAACTTCTCAGGTGCTTTACCAGAGGCACAACTTCCTTGCGGCTTTGACATTTCTCCAAAATACCCTCCGCCGCCTCCCCGCCCACGCTTGCAACCACCTCGCAAGACTAGGTCTCCTTGACTTTCCACAGTTGTTCGGACCCCGACACCACCGTGTCTCGTCCCGACCATCCTAGCCTCGCTGGACCTATCTCCGACCGGCCGCACCACTCCCGGTTCCTCATCGACCACCTTGAGCTCCAAGTCTTCTTTGGCTTCACCCAACTGCTACGGACCTCAACATCCCCATGTCTAGTCCCGACCACTCCAAACCTCACTAAGACTTGTCTCCAAGATCATGCAACCGACCGATCGGACCTCAGACTCCTCCGAGTCTAGTCTCGGTCTATTCCGCCGCCTGCGACCGCACCCAACATCCCGACTGTCGGACCTCGGCTCCTCCACGAGCCTAGTCCGGTCCTCCTCGTTGTTGCCGTCGTGCTCGGCTCTGTAGGTCCGGCTCGGTTCCTCGTCTCCGGCTGCAACAACCTCACCACCTCGATCATCTTCGGCGTCTCGACCGTCGGACCTCAACACCTCCTGTGCCTAGTCCGGTCCTCCCACGCCTCACCATGAAATAGCTCAAGTCCTGCACCACACGCACAAGCAAACCATCATATAGCACCGCTCAAACCAACAAAACAGACTACTGCACGACTCAACAGAGCTCACACCTTTCCTCGGAGAATAGACTGCAACAAGACCTGTCAAAATGATGAACCAACAAGTCCACAAGGTCCACGACTGCAGCACAAACCCATACGACCAAATCCCAGTGAAATCGACCACAAAATGAGGTCATACGACCGGTTCCAATGACTCCAACCGACCACGGTCTTTCTGCCGCTAACGTGGTCGATGCTCGAGCGCCACAACGTGGTTGAGTCACCGAACGCTCAATCATGGTCGAACCCTGTTCAGACCACGTACACCAAGTTTCATCGTGGTCGAAGTCCTCCGACTTCCCAACATGGTCGTGGCCCCGAGTGCCCAACGTGGTCGACGCTCCCAAGCGCACAACGTGGTCGTAAACCACGGCGCCGACTACCGACCACGACCAGCGTGGTGAAAACCTCTGGCGTGGTCGTAAATGACCACGAGGCCTCAGACCATGGCCAACGTGGTAGTAGACTCCTGGCGTGGTCATAAACTACTCTACCGGTACTCGAATTCGCTCAGCGTGGTCGTATAGCCTTGAGACCACGGTCAAAGTACTCGAACGCCGCTCGGCTTCCGATTCCCACCAACGTGGTCGTACGCTCCTCGGCTGGCTCTCGACCACGGCCAATGTGGTCGTCGCCCTACCGAGTCCTGATTTGCGACAACATGGTCGTACGCCGTCCGGCTGGCTCCCGACCACGGCCAAAGTGGTCGAAGACGCCACAACGTGGTCGTAAACGACCGAGAGACTTCCGATCAACCAAACCGGTCGTCGCATGTTTTTCGACCGACCGACTCAATGTGGTCGTATAGCTTCGGTTGACTTGGACCATGGCCAAAACAGTCGTACTCCCTTCTGGTGCCCTTCGACCACGCCCAAAGTGGTCCTATCGCTTTAAAGTGGTGCAGACCATTTCTCAAAGCTTGCGACTTTGCAAAGATAGCTCAAACCTCAAAAATCAAACTCAATCTTTCTAGATCAAGAGTCAATTACTCATCACAACCATGGGGTGACCTCCACATGGTCTCACAATTATCAGTATTATCTATGGACTGCTAGTAAATAGAGTGCCCATGTACTACCAATATAATTTTACAAAGATGACCAAGCCCACCAAATCATAGTGTTCTCTTTTATGTCCCCTCTACATTTCAAATTCCAACAACCTGCTAGAATTAGCAAGGAAATATGTTCACATGTTGTTCAAGAATCAAGATGCATGCAATCGTGAGTATCGGAGGACGAAAATGCACATGCCACCAATGCAATATGCGGGGATAGAGTCATGAATTTAGATTGTGGGGCCAAGTATGCAATCGATGTGGCTGCAGCCAACGGGGAGGAGCTCCTCCCTAGAGCTCATGGTGCCAGCGATAGCATTGTGTAGCTGCACGCAGCGAACTTGAATTACATGACGATGTAGTAGACTGATTTGCACGTCCCACCGACCATCTCTTATAGATCTGGTATGTGGCATGGTGATGATCATCGGTGATGCAACATCTAATTCGTTGGTGTTGGTGGCGTCATTGGCATCATTGGCTTCAGCTTCTGGCTTATTTTTCACTATTAATAAATTTTATCTTTTTTTGAACTTTTAGTTTTTTTAGTTTTTTTGCAGGTTCTTTTTTTCTGTATTCGTTTGCATTGTCCGTAATGAGCTAGCACATATTTTTTTATTTTTAATTTTTTAAATTTAATTACGCCAAATAAACCACCTTCAACTACAGTAAAATTTTAACCGCTACAATGTAATTTTAATCATAAGCCACAGCTTATCTGTCCAGCCAAGCGGGGCCAGGACCAGCCCACCAAATCCAGCACGACGGGTGGGGGACGAAAAAGGGTAACACGACGGTTTGGGCCTCGCGCTCGGTCGGCCAGCGACCATGCGCGTGCGGCACACCTGCGCCTCTCGGCCGGGCCCCGGGCCTCGTAAGTCGCACCGCGGACTCCTCACGGGACGGCCGGGTGGCGCCGACGCAACACCTGTGGCGCCGAGGCGACGGCCGTCAGCTCGCGCGCGCCCGTGCCCTGTCGGCCCCCAGAGTCCCGAGACTCCCAACCGCACTCCGCAGGTTTAATTAGCTCGTTCCGATCAACTTATCCTCCTGATCCACTGATCCAAGTCACCCCTACCCAACGCGGCTCGCCGTTCTCTGCACCGAAATTGGTCGGAGACGGCCAGTCCAAGTCCAGGCCGCTCGACATGTAGCATTCCGGCTACAATGACAGTCCAATACACACTTTCTAGTTTGGTCAGGATCTGCATGGCTAGATCTACAGAAAATTCAGTATAGAATAGCAGCTAGCTAGGCTAGCTTACTGTAGAAGAACTCTAGGGCGATGACCAGCGAACTCTTTTAAAGTTTCGTGGTGGTATATGCTGTGCAGCCGAAAGCGACGCCGTCTTATGCGTACTTGTGTGGCGCCTGCGCCACTTGGCCGAGCCGTCTCCGATTTCACGTACGACCACGCAAGTTGCGGTTGCACAGTGCGCGCAGACGCTCCCGCCGGGTGGTGATAATTTACGCGCGCTCCGCTTTTACGTAAGCATATCTCACGCCGACCACCGGGGAAGAGAACAACAGGCCACGAGCGCGGTCGACGCTGCCCGGCCGCGCCGATCCACACGCTCGCCGGATACGCGGGCGCACGTACCGCGTAAGCGCGTGCGACTGTGCCGACCTTCTATCGCACGTACGTGAAGGTGTTGGCGACTGATGGTGCTCAGTTTAGGTGGTGTTTATTTGCTTTTAAAAGTTCTAGTTCACGATTTATTTTATATTGTAGTAGTTGAAAATATATTATAGCTGTTGATAGTTTTTTTAACGTAATTAAAATCTAAAAATAATAGAAAAACTTATATTATCACTGATAATGAAAAGAAATAAAGAAAAAACAAAAAAGTAATATCATTAGAAAAAAGACAAAAATAAAAATTAAAACTAGATATTTATTAAAAACTAGAAATTTAAGCTCAAATGAATAGGGCGCCCGCTTAAATTTCTAGTTTTTAATAAGTTGCTGATCACCTGCGCCACTAGCTGCTCGATCCGTTGGCGACCTTCGGTGGCGATTGCAGAGGGAATAACTGATGATATGCCTGCTCGCTTGCCCCTTGCCTTTCTTTTTCTCCCTGTCCTTTGGCGAATCCTGATGCCGTAGAGACGACGGGAATTAAAGGGTGGTTGCAATTTACAGAGAGAGATCGCCTGTACGTCGCTCCCGGCCCCGATAAGGATTTGGACGTGTTTCAATGTGTGGTTGCAGATGAATGAATGAATGCTCCTGCATCATGAAAAGATACTGTTGTTTTGGGTGCGTTCCGTCTCGTTGTGAGACGTTGGGATGAATTGGACACGATCGCAGATCATCCACCGGCCGGCGTCGTTGCAAGATGTTGAAAAGACGTTGGAATGCGCTGAAAACACACGTTTCTGTCCCCTAGTCGGCTTAACATCATTGGGCGTTTCGTTTGGCAGGTAGGAATTGCCAGCACGTTTCTCTGGTCTGTGGTGATGGCTCCAGAGGAGGCTCCCGATCGATCTATTGGTAAATGGAGCAAATGCAACGGACATGATCATGGGGCCAGTTTCCAGAACCAATTTTGAGACTCGGTTGCCTATTTTTGCAGAGGACTACCTATCAAGGAGAGAGGCATTGGACGAGTACAAGTTACTGATATGTACTGTATGTAATTTCCGAAAAGTGAAAAGGGCAAACAAAATCAAAAGTTAGGACCTCGACGATCAGGCAGAGGTGCTCGGTTGCTAGCTGCATAGCAACGGCATCTCCTACTCTTCATCCTCAGCCATGTGATTTTAGCCGAGGTCTCGGAGGTGAGGTTGTGTCTGAGTGTCTCCACCGTACGTTTTGCTAAGTGATTGTGTGTATTTGCGAGTCTCTGAAGACTACCTTGTCTGTCATGTGTTAGACATAAATACACAACTGGGTAGGAGATTAGCCAGAGCCCACAGAGAAGAATCGAAGATGACAGAGCGCTTGTTCCTTAGCCTTAACTCCTTAAGAGGCCTTACCGAAAGCCCAACAAGTTGTAGTAGGCCTTGGCACTCACAAAATCTAATGGGTAGGCCCATCATATAATCAGCCCTAGTGGCATTGTCTGAGATAAAATGTGCGGATTTGTAATAGCGGGCGCGCGGCAAGTTTAACAATCCGCCACTAATGGGCCTAAGCTAACGGCCCACGCGCGAGCTGCAACCGGCCTTGACCATGGCAATTGTTTCTTCGAGAGCCCGGTCCACTGCGTTCTTTGCCGAAAGAGCTAATTTGCCAGTACCATGGCAATTGTTCACAAGTTATAAAATACCATTGTAAAAACATTAAGTTTTTAAATACCATCGGAAACACAAAAACTTTGAAAAATACCATCGCCGTTAGAAATAAAAATAAATAAATAAAAATTAATTAAAATAAAATTAAAATTAAAATTAAAATAAGTATTTTGTTGCCTAAATTTTATTTTTGGGTTTTGCCCTGGATTTTTGTTTTGAAAAGCCCGATTTGAAAAGTAAATTAAGTGAAAACCAAAACAATAGATATTAAATAAAATGATATTTTGATTTTCTATAAAAATCCTACTTTAAATTAATTATTTGGAGTTATTTGTCTTTTATTTGGTTTCCCGGGTTTTCTAGAGTTTGAAGGTCAACTTTTGAAATTAAAAAGTATTTTTAAGTATAAAAATTAAATACCAACATTAGTTAGAAATATTTTTATTAAGTCCAAAATGTCACCAGGAACTTTTGTGAATTTTTCTGGAATTTTTGGAGTTTATTTCATATTTTTCTGAGCTTAAATGAATTTCTCAAGCTTTTCTGAAATGCAAAATCAAAATAAAATTAAAGTCCTCCCTCCCTCGGATATCCGTTTTTATATTATCCGGATAATCCGTATCCATATCCGTATTCGACGGATATTAGGCTTACTGTATTCATATCCGTATCCGATAAAAAAAATCCATATCCGTATCCGATCCGAGAACTATCCGAAAAAATCCGATCCAACACGATCCGTATCCGTCCGGATCCGACGGAAACTATCCGATCCGTTTTCACCCCTAATCGCCGTTAGCTTTTCTTTCCTTTTGCTCCATTAACCACTATTTAGGTGAGAGAAAAATTCAGAAGTGACACTTTTGCCCTTTGTTCGATTCCTTCTAATAGAGGTGCAAATAAATGACTGCAAAGAGAGGGAGAGAGAGCAGAGGAAACAGATGGCAAAGCAGGGGAGACGATCCGGCTTTGGAGGGCGGTGGTGCCGACGAGGGAAGATAGAGGGGGTGGAGAGGATGGTTATCATGTAAGGAATCGGTGTTTGGCTCTCACGATTTCTAGTTAGTGTTTATGAAGGTTCTTTGTTCATCGGTGGTTAGTGTTTCTGAAGGTTGTTGGTTCATTGTAGCATAGTTTGGTATTTGTTTGTCTTTCTCAGCGAGTAGTGTTTCTGCAGGCTAATCTTTACTCTGAAATATATATCTTAGGCTCCTAGGTAGTAGAAGCTATAGAAGAATCCTGCCGCGGTGATGCTGAAAATGGGATCATGAAGTTTGTTGCGAGTTCATCTGGAAACACGTCCGAACCGCCAATTCAGCCGTCAGTAGTCTGAAGAAACCTGCCACTTATTTATGCTTTTGGTGGTTGGTTGCTTCTACCTTCAATGGACATCTCGAACAACACTAGCGCAGATTAAAAAATTTTATTACGTAAGTCAAAAAGTCATATAAATAATAGATCATAGATCGTTACTACTAGATACGCAGTACAACAAAAATAGAGTTAAAGCGGTCGGTTCAACGAAGCACGCGTCGATGTAGTAGAAATAATTGATCATCCTTTGGCCAACCTTCTGCTCCTCGCAATCATCCCGATCGTAATTGCAGCAGCGCCTCTACTGAGATCCACACGTCCAGGGATGGAACACTGTACGTCGGTGTGTTAGCACCAATACGCACAAGAGGGGTTATGAAAGGTGACAGCTAGGGTTTCAATGTATGTGTCTCGGGATGCCTCCCTCAGCCCCGGCACCTCTTTTTATATAGCCCCCAATCGTATCTTTATCCGACACGATCAGATATCGTATTCAATTTGGAAAGTTTCAAATTGGATTGTTATCCAATATGTATAGAGACCGTATCCCACTCGGGTCTATCATCCGGACCCTTATCGTTCTGACCCTATTAAGTGTGTGACAATGTAAATTCATGTATATTTGGCTATAAGCCAAAAACTCTTTTCTGATTTATAAGTCGATAGCGGTTACTAGCAAAACATAATGACTCCTAAATATACATAAAAAATCATATCAGATGAGACTATATAATGCTTATGTACCGATCTTTGCCTCATGATACCAAATCGAACTCAAAGCGAAAAGCGTGCTATCCTATGATAGATCAATTCTTCACTCGAACTCTGTAGTGGATTGCTCCGTTTGTGATTAACTCCTGAACCACATTCGGCATGACTATACACTTTCTTAATCCAACCATATGGAGGGGCCTAGAGATATCTCTCTGTTATATTAGAGGGGTAAATTTCATCTTAATCATTCGCATTCGCATGTTTTATAGTAAACTTGAAAACTACCTTTATGACCACCCAATTATAGAGTAAGTATTTGGCAACCCCTAAGTAAATTATTATATATGTAGAAAACCATAACGATCTTAGGTCTAGAGATTCTATATACACTATGCATAAGATCAACTGATGACACTTAAGAATATAACAATTCGTGATAGATCAATCAAATACTATATTATCTAATATGTGTCCATATT
This sequence comes from Bonia amplexicaulis, assembly GCA_036346245.1. Taxonomy (NCBI): domain Eukaryota; kingdom Viridiplantae; phylum Streptophyta; class Magnoliopsida; order Poales; family Poaceae; genus Bonia; species Bonia amplexicaulis. The sequence goes on along the minus strand of CM070751.1, from coordinate 19,431,627 downwards.
ATTAATTTGATATCATCATATCCATGATCCGTGAAACATGATCATCAATCAACACATGTACTATTATGTAAATCATAATTATCTCATATAATGATATATGATCATGGAATATTTAGAATAACATCAAAACATTAATAAAGAGTTCCACGAATAAGTAAACAATTTATTCAAGAGATAAAATAATATATTATTAAAAAAATCATAAACATAGAAGTGATATAATCATTTTGATAATTACATCTAAATCATATCACTAACAAATCGGACCTCACTCATCTCGAACAACAATCCTTGAATGCTGTCCCTCATGAATCATGACGCTTCTTGGTCTGCAGTTGTGCCTCTGCACAAGCGTGTGCATTGTGCAGTTGCCCTGTAATTGTGCTTTTGGTCTTAGTCGGCTTGTTGGGCCTACTAAAATACGGTAGAAAGGAGGGGAGGAATAAGAATGTGAGTGCATGTCACAGCGAGCAGCGCGCCGGCAAGGGAGCAGCGGCCCACACCACAGATTTATTTCATTTGGAGAGAGGAAAATGACATGTGGGACTGGATATTACAAAAGAAAGAAAAGAACAAGAAAGAATGTTGGTAAAATGGTCAGTTTGCTCCGCCGCGAATGAAAAAAGTCACGGCAGCCATTTTACATACGGATGTGTCTAGTCATTATCTGGATGTTTTCTTACTAATAATCATCTAATTTAAGACCGTTGGATCTAATCCAACGGCCCCCTTTTTTGGAGAAGAGGGATATTTTTTAGAGGGGTGGGAGAAGAATTCATGGCCGTTGGATCTCTAATCCAATAGTCATAAATCTGGATGATAGTTAGAAAGAAAACATCCAGTGATGTTTATCAACACCCTTTATATATTTTCGATCTTTGTGATGGTATTTTGTAGTGTTTCTTCTTTGCGATGATATTTTTCAAGTCGTCATTCTTTGCGATAGCACTAAACTAATTATCTCTTGCTGAAAAATGTGCCATAACCTTCATCTGGCACATTAGGTTGTACGGGCTTCCTGCCATTCTCCCTCAGTCTGGCTCGGTAGGATCGAGCCAGCTCCATTCGCCTTATTTAAGGATGCACACCTACACATAGGATTTGTCCATATTGGCTGCAGTTAATGTTTTTTGGCTACGATGATGTCTTTTAGCTGAAAGAAGTGACTTTTAGATGGAGGGTGCGAGCGGTGAAAAAAGTGAGGAAGAGATACATAAACAAGATGAGAGCAAGATGAGTGGGATATATGATACGTCTGTGAACCCTCTGCCTTATCTTTGAAGCGAGATGAGTAGAGAACATGAGAAGTCACTTGGGAAACCGGTATTTATATTAGCTTTTTGCCTTATCTAAACATAAGACAGAAGCAGAAGCTAGTATGGAGGCGTTCGTATTGGTTTTTAGTTGTGGTTTTTAGCTGAAAATAAATTATATTGTCTGAAAGAAGTAGATTTTAGAATGAGAGAGCGAGTGGTGCAAAAAGTGAGAGAGATGTATACGCGTAACAGAAGCGAGAGGAGTGGGATGTGTGAAGCACCTGTAACGCTCTACCTTATCCCCAGAGCGATACGGTAGGGAGAGTAGTGAAAAAACCACTTTTAGAAGCTTAGAGTTTATATTAATTTTTATTTTTTAAAGTAGATACTCAGAAGCAGAAATTAAGCATCTCTTTGAACGGCCATGCTGACACGATGGGTGCGTCCCTAGCTCCGCTCGCTTCTGGAACCCACCGTCTGTTCCCACTTCCATTCGAAGTTGAGCCGAACCGAACCGAACCGAATCGCGCTTGCCCGTTGTGCACTTGCAGCGTCGCGTGCGACCTGCGACTTTCCTACGAGAACGAGAAAAGGTTTGACCCCACGGCCCCACCACTAGTAGCCAGCCAGAGCCAACCATCCGCACCGAAACGCGTTACCATTTCTCCGTTTCCTTCCTGTGTCTCTCTCGGTCTCGGTGCCCGAGAGCGCCCAGAGCCCCAGATGCAGCGACCCGGTTTCCAAACCGCCCTTTGTGTATTCTACACTAGTCCTAGATCAAAGCTAGTGCACAGTTAACGATGATGATTACATTGCCAACAACGAAATTACATTAATAAAGAGAGTCGGTGAAAGACCTTTATTACAACGAGGTTACAAGACCTCGCACTCACACAAAGATAAAGCACGCGAAGCAAAAAGTAAATCCAGAGAAGACCCTATCAAATCGCCACGGCAATTGGGAAGCGCGACCTAGAACTTCGAAAGCCTCGTCGAATCCATAAGCTCGTAGTCGAGCGATCCATCTTGAGCTTCATACTCTTGAGTATTATTTTAAGTGTAGTATGTGAGTACATAAAGTACTCTAAGTCTTGGGAAAATGCATTAGATGCAAGGTTTAGCAAAGGAGGGTTATATGGTTCTTTTGACAAAGCGACATTTTATTTCAAATACCATTAATTATCTTTAAAGGCTCAATTTAGCAAAGTGTTTGTTTCACAAAATCTATCAAGATAAAAGTGAAGGTTACAACCACCAACACTTGAAGTATCTTGGCTAATGCCAAGTTCAAGAAAGCAGGTTACACCACCATAGCGGCTATATGCCGAGACAACCTGAAGTTCCATCCACTTCGGTTCCCAAATCTTTATTTTAAAACCAAAACAATGATCTACCATGTGAATGCATTCCTTGCAGCCTTGCCAGTAGCACGGCTATTCGAATAGTTTACACTCTGAGAGGTTGTACACTTTACCCACAAGAGATAAGTTATCTTAATAGTCAACACGCTTCCTTAGGCATGAGACCCGGATAAAATATCACAAAGCTTTTACCTTACTCTAGTCTAGCCGTTACCACCGAGGTTTCACCGTGAAGGGTTAAACCACCGACGAAGCCCTCTTGCGCGTATGAGTCAGGTAAACCCTGCCCTCACGTGAATAACCAGTACACCCTGGCATCCACTTTCCACTGGTGGCACCTAGACTAAACTATCATAAGTTAGTCAGCTAGGTCGTACCCATATAGACATGTGGTTGTACGGTAGTGCTCAGTTTGGACAAACACAAGCGTCGGTCCTTAATTGACTAGGGCGAACATACACTTTACAAGTTCTCGTGCTATCCGCACCATACCAAACTTACCATCCGCCCGATCTAAACCAACTCTCACATTTTATTTTATTTTAAAGATCGGACAACATCAATCGCCACTATATTTCTAAACAAAAGTCTAAATCAAAGACATAATATTTTCCCGATCCAAGGTTACAAAAGTTTATGTTGCAAGACTAAGCTTTCTACTACCGGTACAAAATTTACCAAAGTTATATAATAATCTCATTATTGAGACAAGGGAATTCCTAGGGTGTCAAAGATACATGGCATTCGATATCAAATGAGGATATAACAATAGTTGGATTAACTACTATTTATAAAACAAAAGTTATCATTTTATGTACATAGCAATGCAGTAATTTTAAAATAATTAAAACATTTCTCAAACATGGGTTCAAGATGTTCAAAGGAGACTTACCTTCGTGTGTGAGTTCTTGATTGTCTTGCTGCAGGTCGGCAAAGTCTTCGGCGACGTCGGATTCTACGCGCGGAAAAGACAAAGCAACAAAGCAAATAAATACACATAAAATCAAATAAAATTCAAAAATTGAAAAAAATGTATATTTAGATAGATTATGATTTTAGAAAAATTTAGAAATTTGAACGGGTCAAATCGGAGTTAAAACGGAAAAGATATGACCTCGGGAAGATTTAATTGAAAGAAAAAAGAAAAGGGCCGATTACCCGAATTATTTTTATATTGAAAAACCATAATTATGACGTCATCATATTTTTGAATTTTGAAAATTCTGACGCGTGGGCCCGGTCCACGGTGGACCGAGTCCACGACCGACACCATGCCAGGTGGCAGATCGCGACGTGGCGCCACGCAGCGCAGCATGCGCCACACCTGCCACTGGGCCGTGACATGGCGCCAGCGGCCAGCTGCACGGTGGCGGGGCGCGGCCGGCCGGCGGATGGGCGAGCAAGGCGGGCCGTGAGCTCACCCGTGATGGCGGGGCCGGGCGGAGGATGGCCGGCAGGGAAGGGCCGTGCGGGCCTGCTGGGCAGAGGGCACGGGAAGGCGAGAGGTGGAGAGAGTAGGGAGTGCGGGATGCCAAGGATGGTCTCGGGGGCTATTTATAGGGCTATGGGAGGAAGGCCGGGGAGAGGAGGTGGCGGGTGTTGCGTACGTGATTGGGGTTTAATTGAGGGAAAGCGTCGGCAATTGGGAGGAGAGATGGGAGTTGATTGCGCTAATTACTCGGGAGTTTAAGTGGAGAAAGCAGCGCATTCAAAGCTCCATTTTCGGCAACAATGGTGGAGAGAGAGGGCTAGAGGAGGAAGAAGGAGAGGTAGAAGAAGAATATGACATGTGGGGCCCACATGTCGGTGAGAGAAGGAGGTGAAGGGGTATGGTGCGTAGGATGCTTGACACGTGGCAAGTGACTAAATCTTGCCCTTTGGTTTTAAGTGAAGATGTGTGGCTAGGATTAAATCAAGCGAAGGGTATCGGTAGTCGGATGAGCGACACGTGGGCACGAGATTAAATTGATTTTATTTTCGGAATAGATTTTTAGAAAATACTAGAAATAATATATTTGCTTGGAAAATAATAAATAATATCTGAAAATTCCAGAAAAATTATAGAATATTCCTGGAAACATTTTAGACTTATTAAAAATATTTTTAAATTCCAGATTTGCATTTAATAATTTTATAAAATTCTTTTATCTTTTAAAATTAATTTTAATTCGGAAAATTCTCAAAATTATTTAAAAATTCGGGAAGGTTAGGAAAAATAAAATGAACACTTTTTGGCTTTTATAAAATATTTAAAATACATTTTCTTAATTTAAACTTTGAAACAAACTCCAGAAAAACCCAGAAAAATCCAAATAAAATCCAATTACTTCAAAATAATTAATTTGAATTTAAATTTTTCAAAACTCAAAATTTGGGATGTTACACCTGTCAACAGGCAAAGAGTCATCAGCTTCCATATTCTAAATCGACAAGTGTGTCACATTTTCCCTTAGAATTAATTTTCTCTGATGTTTGGGGGCCTGAATGAATCGAGTTGGAAGAAATAAATATTATGTTAGCTTAATTGCGACTTGACAAATTCACTTGGATTTATCTTCTCAAACATAAATCCGAGGTTTTCAAAAATTTCATGAGTTTCAAAACTTGTAGAAAGAATGTTTGGAAGAAAAATAATCTCCATGCAAGCGATTGGGGTGGTGAATATGAAAACCTGAACTCCTTCTTTAGAAAAGTTGGTATCTCTCATCAAGTTTCATGTCCCTATACACATCAACAAAATGGGTCTGCTGAGAGAAAACATCGTCATATTGTCGAAATTGGTTTAGCCCTTCTTGCTCATGCCTCTATGCCATTAAAGTTTTGGGATGAAGCCTTTCTTCGCCACATATCTAATCAATCGTCTTCCTAGTAGGGTTATTCAGGTCCACACCCTTGGAACGTCTTTTCCAAACCAAACCAAATTATTCCTCACTTCATACTTTTGGTTGTGCCTGTTGGCCAAACCTTCGTCCCTACAATAATCACAAACTTCAATTTCGCTCTAAGCAATGTGCCTTCCTTGGATATAGCAATATGCACAAAGGCTTCAAGTGTTTAGATATTTCAACCGGTAGAGTCTATATTTCCCGAGATGTTGTTTTTGATGAAGATGTTTTTCCTTTTTCAAAGCTTCATCCCAATGCAGGTGCAAGACTCAAATCTGAAATTCTTCTTCTATCACCAATCTTGTTAAATCCTATTGATCAAGGGAACACATAGGTGATCAATTTGTTAATAACCCAAATAATGTTGTTGATTCACATGATTACATTGCGAAAATACTACGAAAATATTGCAGAAATAATGTTGCGGCGACAACGGCGAGTTTGCTAATCTCGGACCGACTCAAAACGACGCAGCTCAATCGGCGTACATGGGATGCATGGAAATAATCGCTAGCGGCACTTGCCTAGCTAGCACTTTGAGAACGCCTCGTAGTGCGCCGATGACTCGTGGCCGTGTTTCCCACGCCCACGTCCGAGTCCACACCTTGGCGACATCGACGGCGTCGAAGCCATCGCCTGGAACCGGCGGAAGCAACACAACACGACCGGTGACCGAGGCTTCAAAGAGGAATCATCAAACCAAAGATTCTCATGGATGGCGAGTCAGTGCGGATTCCTTTCATCTCTTGGTGAACCTCAATGCCTCGGAAGCTCTAAACAATAAGAGTTGGAAGGATGCAATGGATTTAGAGTACTCGTTAATGAAAAATAATACACGGCATTTAGTACCAATAAAACAAGGTATGAATATAATTGATCGTAAATGGGTCTATAAGATTAAGAGAAGGCGGATGGTTCAATAGACGGATATAAGGCCGATTGGTAGCTAAAGGTTTTAACAGAGATATGGTATTGATTATGAAGATACTTTTAGTCACGTAGTCAAGGCACCACTATTAGACTTGTTTTGTCCATCGCCCTTTCCGAGGTTGGAGTCTCCGCCAACTAGATGTGCGTACGCGTTTCTTCATGGTGTTCTAGAGGAAGAGGTGTATATGAAACAACCTCACGGATATGAGAAAGTAACGCAAAATCATGTGTGTAATTGGATAAGTCTCGTATGGGCTAAAACAAGCACCACGGGCTTGGTATTCAAGACTCGTGAAAGGCTGCAGTCTCGGTTTCACCCATCCAAAGCCGATACTCGTTATTCTATTTCGAAGGAGAATGTCACCATATTTATGCTTATATATGTTGATGATATAATTGTGCAAGCTCTTCCACAGATGCAACAGATGGGTCTTCTACGGCTCTACAAAGCGAGTTTCGCTCAAAGATCTAGGTGATCTTCACTATTTTTGGGAATTGAAGTAAAGAAAACACAAGAAGGTATTCTTCTAACACAAGAAAAGTATACTTGGACATACTCAAGAGAGTCAATATGATAAAATGCAAGCCTATGAATACACCCATGTCTACATCGAAAATTTCGCCAGGTGAACCTCTTGGCCCGAAGATTCTACAAGTGAGAGTCTTGTTGGTGCCCTACAATATTTGACATTGACTAGACCGAGACATTGCATTCCCGAGTAAACAAAGTTTGTCAATATTTACACTCCCTACTAATCTTCATTGGATGGTTCAAGAGAATTCGAGATACCTAAAGCACACTATGGGATTGGACTACATTAATAAGTCTGTATCTATGCTTGTTAGGCTTTTTCGGATGCTAGATTGGCATTACTCGATGACGAAGATCAACTGGTGGATTTCTTTGTGTTTCTAGGAACAAATCTTGTGTCATGGGTGCTCGAAACAAGCTACAATCTCGGATCTAATCTGGGCAGAATATAAGTCATTAGCTAACGCTACGGTGAGGTAATGTGGATACAAACTCTTGCTGAACTTGATGTTAAAGTCCTTCACTTGCTAGATTGTGGTGTGATAATATAGGAGCTATATATCTATCGCAAATCCAGATTTCATGCTCGAA